>CAIGRP010092013.1:0-12883 GCA_903798385.1 Fraxinus cuspidata | reverse complement strand
ATATGTGATTTATTTTAAAATTGTTGAAATTTAAATTTTATTGATCAAATTTTAATATTTGTACAAATGTGTTAAATCCGTATAAACTAGATAAAAAATTTTGGTAACACTTCGAATCCAAAATTTAATATATTTATATATATATATATATGTAGTGGATTTGGGGCGTTACACTACTAAAATAAAAGAAAAAGTGATGCTATTGCTCCGATGATTTTAGGTGATTTTGTGGTTTTTTTTTTTGGTATAAAGGTAGTTGTTGGGCTTGAATGGGTGTTGGAAGGTAGTGGTATGTTTATGGATTGGATGGACTGGTTGGCGTAATTTTTGGATGTGAAATAGTGGAGGTCAAAAAGGGGACGAATTGCTCTGATACCAAATTGATGACGATATGCGTGAAATCAATAGGAAGAAAAGAGAGAAAATAAGAAAGAAAATGGAGGAAGATTGTATTTTATTCAATAATCAAGTATGTTTTATTGCAATCAACGAACCTCTTTATATAGGCCAAAACATGACTAATAAGGAAATCACGACTATTAAGGAAAATTATGATATTCCTTTTACACAATCAATTTACCAAAAAAAGAGTAAAATTCAACAATGGAAAATTCTATTGTAATTGATGTTAATTTCAATTATGCCTCGAATATACTTCCAATTTGCATCATTTTGGGTCTTTTCTTATATCACTCCTCCCGATGAACTAGATAAGGATTTTATACATGCTTCCTCCTTTCACCACCCATACTACCAATCGTGCTATGCTTATTTTAATCGATCATGGGAGAAATTGATTGAGGAATTTACTCATACATAGAGAGGAGAGATGATTGATGCTCATTTGTTACGAGCAACGGTGTTACTTCAAGACCAGCAAGTGAAGTATGAGCTTCGCATTACTCATCACAATAATTTGGATAAGAAAGTCCAATCTCTGGAGGAAAAATGTGACACTTAGAAGAAGCTGATTATTGTTGAAGGAGAGAAAACACAGTATAAAAATATGTGCAAAACCATTGAGGATTATGCTAATACAAAAATTTCTTTGGAAGATGTGATTTTAGTAGTCTTTCTAAAGATTTAATGCAAACCAAGAAGGATAATCGATCTTATTCTGAATGAATAAATTACGAAATATCCAAACTAAAGGAAGATCTTTAGATTGGTTAAGTTGATTATCTTCTTACAAATAAAGATCTTAAAGAAAAGTGGGATGAACTGGTTATGCTTCGTGAAGAGTTAGAAAGCAGCAAGTCTAGACTTTCTAAGGTGGAGTGTGTGGTTATTGAGAAAAAGGCTTGTGAAGCCGTTGAGAAATCCATGCAGAAAAGGAGAAACAAAGTTCTTGATATTATTAGAAGTTTTCATCTTGGATAAAATATGGATTTCTTTGAAGTTCGTGAAGAGGATATCAATGATATCTAGTCTTCCAAAGTTTCTTTGTTAACCTCCAAGGCTTCAACCGTTGAGGGGTTTTTTTTAGTCCACCTTTTCTTTTTGGTCTAGCCATTAAACATTGTATGTTGTCATCATTCCACTAGTTGTTTGTTTATACTAATCGTTAACATTATAGGAGATAATTGTATGTAAATGATTTCATTAACTCATAAAACATATGCCATGCAATGAAAGATACTTATTGAAACAACTGTTTAATAGTTTTCCCTTTTACAAATGTTTTTCCTTGTGTAGCTACACCGATCTTTTGTCATAATAATTCTTTATTGAAGGCGAATATGTGCTCGCCCTATATGTTGCAACTCTTCCTTGGCGGAATTGATCACACATTTGATGGGATAAACTTCGCCTTCAACTATACCTTCATTGGAAAAAAAGAGTCTTACTTTTACTCAAACAATTATTAGCGATATTGACCTCGTCTATAGTTAGAACCTTACAGTAGGTAAAAAGAGGCTCGCCTTTCAATTTTTTGCTCGAAGAACTACTAGGACATTGTTTCAAGTCCATCTTTGGTTTAACCATTTTTTAACCCATGCTTCCCCTAGTACTTGGAAATTTATCTTTACCGACGGTAGGTTTTTGAACCTATCCTTCAGTATCAGATATTTGCTTTCCTAAACGAGGTTTATCGAGAATGTTTCCTTCGATTGTCTAAGTAGTGTTGATTATAGGAGCCCTTGGGATTACTTTTCTTAGGGCACTAAGGTAACACTCGTGCACCGCTATTTAATTACCTCTGACCATTGCTATTCCTTTTCGGAGTTTCAAATTTCAAGCACCATTGATGGATTAAGTTTACTGCCTTTAACCATTTCAGAACGAGACTTCCGATGATCCCATAGTATGTAGATCTATTGTCCATGATCAAGAAGTCCTTATACCCATAGAATATAGTTGGTTCCTCACCTATGTCTATTTTCAAAGTAATTTGTCCCCTTAGGATCATACTATCTTCAGTAAAGCCATAAATAGGTTGAGCCATGGGTGTCGAGGGGTGATCCACATGCATTTGAATAAAAGAACTTCCAAACAAAACATTTACAAAGCTACCATTATCCACCAGCATGCAACTTAGGCCATCACGAGCTATTACAGCCCATACTACCAATGCATCGCAGTGGGAATATATGATTCCCTGCTCATCCCTACCATTGATTATAATTGGAATAAATGTATTTTACGAGTTACCTTGAATCCAAAAGCTTTTCAGTGTAGGCTTCTTAGCGGCTCGAGCATAAATCTTTTGTGCACTTATTGTTTCTCCTCCAACTCTAGCAACTTATTTACGTCACTTACGATGAATATATCTGCATTGATCTACCTTCACGACCGTACCATCTAGTATTTGAGTATGAAGGTTTTTGACTTTCAAAACCTTAACGCGCTCCTTCTCGCAGACTTCATAACTTCGCCATCCTAATTACCTTGAACCATTCATCTGTGTCATGATCCACGCTACGATAAATTTTTAAAAAAACTTTATCTTTTGATCCTTAGGGACGGAGGCATTTCATCCACTGCTTTCGATGAAGTAGAGAGATCGCATCAACTTTTTCTTTGCAATCGCTGAGGTACAGGTTTTGATGCTTCGACACTCTTGGTGTATGTGCTGAACCTTTTCCATTAAGAGCTCGCCCTTGCTTTACTTTTCTTCAGTTTTCTATGGTATCCTCCATCTGGATCTCATTTTGTATCACGCCTACTAGATGATGGTAGGAGGTTGGATTTTTCTTACAGACATCCTAATAGAGGAGAGTTTCCATCAGCAAATTGTTCCATAAGGCATCACGTGCCTTCTCATCATATATAGTCTCGTAGCTATCAATTCAGCACTAAACCGCCCAAAATAGCTCTTAAGGGATTTTCTTTCTTCCTATCTCATGCCATTTAACTTGGTTCCTCCTTGATTTCTCTAGAAAATGGGAAATATCCATCATCGTTGTCTTAACTCATATGACCTTGCTGGTCAATCCTCAAATCTTTCATATATCGGAGTATTGCGCGAGGTGTTAATTACACTCTCCATCTTTAGGCCTTCTCGATAGCTATACTTCATATCAAGTGAAGTAACCTCCTCTAGAAACTTTTCCCTAGCAAGCCTACTAGTGCACCGCCACTTGTGCTACTTCTATGATGCACTACCATAAGTTTCTGATACCAACGAGCTGTTATTGTTGTCCTGAAAAACACTGTTAACATAATTCATTTCACTTTTTTCCAAATCCATCCTATATGATAACTTTTCTGTTCTCAATTTTTGCGCACAAAGATGAATTCTCTACTGTTAGAACCTTTGGCTTTCTACCATCTCTTGCATTGTTTTCATCATAGACATTTTCTTTTACAAGCAACAACATTGTATTGGAGACATGCTGGCTTGTGCTTCCATCAGAGCTTCTTCTCGTTGCCTTTTTGGATTAGCATCACTGTCCAATGGATATACTCTGCACTCACTAACTTCTACTTTGGCTACTTTCATTTCTTCTAGTTTTTCTTCAATCTAACTCATTTCCCACAGATTTCTAAGCTGTAACAGAGTTTTCATGGTTAACTTTGTTCAAAATTTTCTCATAGATAGCACCATTTTTTTATGGTAAAAACCAAATAAACAACTCCTTTCATCTAACTATGATTTTCTCCTCTTCAATGTTCAAACTAGAAGTAAGAGGGAAAATTTTGAATTTCATGTTTTACTCCTAAGAAATGGGCGTATTTATAGATTTCCTCCAAGATTTGGGGTAACTGAATCCTTTATGGAACGTGACTGATGGCGGATCCATATTGGTTGCCTTATAATTGATTCTGTTATCAATATCACGTTTTATTGGTTAGCCCATATATATGAACAGCCTACAACCAACCTGGATGGAGGAGATGTTTGCTAAATTGGTGCGAACCATTTAATGTTTCTATTACTCCGCGTGGTCAGAAGTTTCACAAACTGTGGCATGTCTTCCACATGCATACTCTCCCAGGCTTCAATTCCATCGTTCTCTCTGGTTTTCAACATTATGATAAGATTTTTTATCGAAAAATCCCTAATAGTTGTCCAAATATATTTTTCGAAACCAAAATCTACATCATAAAAACTTAGACAAGTCAGTAAAATGCATAAAGTTTATACAACTATCACCAGCTTTTCTAGCTACACGTGCATGATATTTGATAAATGTATTTTACACACTTATTAATGGCCCTAAATCATGATATTTTATTGTTTTTTGGATTAAATTCTACCTAATTTATGTTATATTGTATTTTGTAGGTAAAATTTTATGTTTAATGAAAAATTGGAGAAAAGAATGGAAAAGTGGCGTAAAATGGCAAAATTCAAAGATGAAACCTTGGAGAGAAATATTTTTTGGATTAAAATCTACCTAATTTATGTTATATCAAGTTTTGTAGGTAAAATTTTATGTTTAAATGAAGAATTTGAGGAAAGAATGCAAAAGTGGCGAAAAATAGCACAAAGAAAAATCGGGAAGAAATTTACACAGATAGAAAAGAGAGAAGAAAGAAGAAAGAAAGAGAAAGAGAAAGAGAGAAGGAAAAGAGAGAGAGAAGAGAGAGAAGGAAAGGGAAGTCAACGACATAGAAGAGAAAGAGGAGATAGAAAGAAAGAAAGAAAAAGAAAGGAAAGAAAACTGCCAATACCAGAAATTTTCACGTTTCGTCAATTATTAGTGATATATTTTCCTCTTGTTGCGTGTTTTTATTTTTACAATATGAATAACTAATTTTTATATTAGAGAAAACAATTTAGTCGACTTATGATCCTTTATTTTTTTAATTTCAGATTTATGTGATTTATTTATGTATTGATTTTATTATGAGTTTAATTCGCTAAATTATCTAATCAATAATTTAATGATTATGTGAATTTCTTACGAATCGAAAGGTGAGTTTGAGATTTAGACCATATAATAAAATCCAATAAATTAGTATAACGTGTAGAGAAACTTATACTAATTATTGCGGTCATAATTTGAGTTCCTAGAACCAGTGTTTTGTCTAACTAAAAATGATTCGCATAGATATATGGAATTTAATTATTTAAATAGGCTCAATGAGAACTCGAGAGGGGTAAATTGAATACAATATAAGAATTCGATCGAACACTACATTATGCTATAAATCTTGAATTAAGAATAAAGGTGATCAATAGATGAAATTGTTATGCCCTAATATTCATCACATATTTGTTTCTTCATATAATTACAATCATCATAAATATTTGCTTGCTTTTGTCAAATATGAGTTAGAAAAATTAGATGAAGTCCTAAAGTGTAGTCCTCGTGGGAACGATAATCCGGACTCAAAGGTCACTATATTACTTTTTACGATATCGTACACTTGCGATATAAAAAACGCAACAATATTCAATCGGGCTATTTTGTCCATCATTACTACTAAATAATATCTTTGCACAATTCGAAATAGCTTTCTTGACAGTGCTCCCAGTAAATGAACAAAGCGTCCAAAGTCCATATTTTGGTTTCATTTGCACTGCATTCCACAACTGCTAATTTAAATTAGTTTACACAAGTATATTTTTAGAGAGAGATCTATTTTTTCTTGAATGTTAACCACTTAGTTTCCCAAATTTTGCATTATCATAGCGCAAAAGATCCTCTTTGATGTATCTTCAAGCAAAAAGGGTAAAATATGTCAAGATTTGTGTTAGGGATTTTTCCAAATTGTTTACACGTCTCACATTTCCAATAAATGGATAGTATAGGATGCAAATATTAAAATCGCAACAAAAAAATGTTGTCGTATAAATAGTTATTTTGTTGTAAAAATATTTTTACGACAACAATATATTTGTTGCAGGCATTGTCGCGCTAATGAATTACATAATGTATTTTGACAACTTTTGGTCATTTATCGCATAAACAAACTTGCAACATTATTCGTTTGATGCATAAAGTACAAAATAGCAACAAGATATTTGTCACCATAATGTTGTCACGACACATATATGTCGCAAGAAATTAAAAGGTTGACAAATCAATTTGTTGCAACAATCATTCCAATAAAGTTTTTGCACAAAAAATGTTTGTTGCTAATACTATTTTAAATGTACAACTTTTGTAACATATCATATTTTGTTACAACAAAATCTTGTAGTAATATATCTTTAATAACAAGTCATGTTTGTCGTGAAATTGTTTTACATTGCAATTAATATATTGCATAATATATTTTAAGATATTCAACATTTGTACAACAATTTATAATGTAACAAGTGTTGTTTTTTGTTAAATTTATTTTGCAAGACAAGAAGTTTGTCACCTCATTTGTGCAACGATATATAGTGGAGTACATGCTTATGATTTATAGTGCATACTTATGATTTGTTTACTTATGTGCTTTAAATGTTGAGACATCTATTTTCCTTCATGGATTGATTCAGTCTAGTAAATCTGTTTTGGAAGTTGTAAGTGATTGAAAGTTTAGTTGTCTAATAATTTTTTTTTGAATTTTTGTTATGGATAATATTTTATAGATATTTTATTAAGCTTTTATTAAACAAATTTTTCTATTGGTCAAAATTATATTGGATACAAAACTGCCACCTTTAGCTAGATGAAGAAATAAACACTTTATTGTAAGAAATAAAAGTTTGTCCTCATAGTTCCCAACCAAAAATTATTTTGGTGCCTTACTTCTTTCATGTTTTTGGTGTCTATATTTATTATTTGTCGTGGCTTTAGAAATATTACAATAACCTTTTATGTCGCCTTATATTTTTTGGGTACTTATTTTTTGGATCACAACATGCATTGCGCGTTGCCGTATCTTTATACTCTGTGACAGAATGAGAGCCCGCAACATACTAGTGAACATTGTGAAAAAGTAATATTTTTGTCTGTTGCAAAAAAGAAATTTCCTTGTACTGTTTTTCCTTCATCTATAGATTTTTCAGCAACAAATGTTTCTTGTAGTAAAAAATAGACCCTATTGCACCAAAAACTTTTTGTTGCAAGAACTAAAAATTTGTCATCATAGGTTTCTCATAAAACAAAATTGTGGCACCTTGCCTTCATCATACTTTTGGCTACAATCTTTATTATTTGTCGCGTCGTATTGTGTTTCACGACTTCTTTTGTAATAACCCAAATTTTAATTTTTAAATCGCTACCAAATCTATTAATTTCAACAGTGTAAGTATATGAAATTGACGAGCACAATTTAAATAATAGAAGAAATTCATAGCCAAAATTAATCTTTGCTTGAGTTCCTAAAAATATTTTTCACACTTTTCCATCCACTGAAACTTCATACCCTTTCTAGTCAGTTGAGTCATTGGACATGTTTTTTTTTTTTTTGAGAAACCCTCAATAAATCTTCGATAATAGCCGGCCAACCCAAAGGATTTGCGAACTTCACCCACATTGGTTGGGCTGGGCTAATTAGTTACTACTTCCACTTTAACTGGGTCTACCTCAATTTCCTAGGCAGTAACCAGGTGACCAAGGAAACCCACTCAATCGAGCTAACATTCTCACTTCTTGAATTTAACATATAATTTCTCCTTCCTCAAAGTTTCAAGTACCATTCAGAGTTGTTCTTCATGCTACTTCTTATCTTTAGAGTACACAAGTATGTCAGCAATAAATAATATGACAAACTGGTCTAAATACTGATGGAACACCCGGTTCATGAGAGCCATAAATACAGCTAGAACATTGGTTATAACAAAGGGTAGGACAATGAACTCATAATGTCCATATCGAGTCTTTAATGCAATTTTTTGTATGTCGCTTGCCTTAACCTTCAGCTTTTTTGGTATATCGCTTGCCTTAACCTTCAGCTGATGATATCCTGACCTCAAGTCGATCTTCGAAAACACCATTGTTCAATTCTCAATAGTCAATGCACATCCTCATACTCCCATCCTTCTTCTTCACAAAGAGTACTAGAGTGCCCCAATGAGATATACTCAATCGAATGAAACCTTTTTCCAATAACTCTGTCAACTGTAACTTCAATTCTTGAAGTTCTTTCGATGCCATTCAGTATGGAGCCTTAGATACTGGTGTCGCTCAGGGAACTAAGTCAATTGTAAGTTCCACTTGCCTATATTGTGGAATGCCTGGTAGATGTTCTGGAAATACGTCTGCAAAATCTCACAAAAAGTTAATATCATTAACGATCGTTTCTATATGCTTGGAACCGATGATATTCACTAAGAATATCTGGCATGACTCAATTCTCAGCATCTTCTCTGCTTGTAAAGCTGTATCAGGTGAGGTAGACACTTAAACTTTGTTCCGAAAAAACGGAACTCTTCTCCAAGTCTATGAATTAGCACTTCTTTCTCGTGACATTAAATGGTCACATGATTGAGTTCTAACGAGCCCATGCCTAAAATGACGTCGAAATCTTTCATCTCCAAAAGATATAAGTCCACATGGAGTATTTTTCGATCAATCTCTAACTTTATAGCTTTAACCATCTGATTTGTGCAAAGAGTTCTTCCTGATTGGATGCTAACCTCTAATTCAATATTTGTTTTCACACATGCAAAATTAGATCTAATGGCGAAGGATGCAGAGATAAAAGAATTTGTAGCACCATGGAATGCTAACCTCTAATTCATTATTCTTTTTCATACATGCAAAGTTAGACATAGCGATAAGAATGTAGAGATAAAAGAATTTGTAGCTTCAGAGTCAAAAAGTAGGTAAGCAGGTACATCAGATAATGATAGAATACTTGTTTTCGTAATTATAGTATTAGACTTAGTGACAGAGGATGCAAAGTTGAATACATAAGTAGGTACTTCAAATAATAATAAGATACTTGATATCACATTCGGATCCTGCTCCGCCTTATACTGATTCAGTGCAAAAATTCGGGCCTTTCATTTCTTACAACACCGAAAACACATGTTCTTTCCAAATAAGCATTCACCCTTGTGAAGTTTATTACACCTAGGACACGGTGTAATACTTCATCTAGTCCCATCAATACTAATTCATGTGCTTGGTCTTTTATTCTAGCAATTATGTCTGTCCTTGCTCTAATTGTTCCACTTTCTTTTTCCCAATGACTCCTTACCCTCCTGGGTATACTTTTTAAATGTAGTCCTCTGATATGAAATAACATGAACCCTCTCCAACATTTCGTGATATGAAGTGAAATGATGAGACAAAATAATCATGCCGATCTCCAGGCGTAGTCCATTTTTGAAGGGTCTTCTTAACTTCTCTATTTACCAAGTGTGGGGCATACCTTGAGAGCTACTCAAATTGCCTTTCGTAATCAATAAGTGATAGATTATCTTATTTGAGCTGTAGAAACTCTGATTCCTTGAAATCTCTCAAAGCATATGGAAAGTACTTCGACATCACTTCATCCTTAAACTGCTCCCAAGTCATGTTACATTGCTGCTCTTCAGTCTTAGTGCATGAGATGGATTCCCACCAGTGACTGGCTGCTCTAACAAACATAAACTCTGCACATAGTACTGCAAGTAATGTGTCGAAAATTGCACTCCAGACCTCTAATCCATTCCTCAACAGCCAGTGGGTCTGAACCACCATCGAAATTAGGAGGCTTATACCTACAAAACTGCTCAACCACTAATTCCAAGAAAAAATGAAGATGCATTTTGCAGTGGAAGTGCATTTTGTGGTAGATGTGCTTGATTCTGCCTGCTCAACTCTTGTACCGCCCACAATATGTCAAGCACAAATTTGTGTGTGTAGGTGGTGCCATATCCTAAAATTAGTATTAAGTCACCCGTCACATACCAATACTAAGTCTAACATGTTATTCTTATATTATCGTAGTATATGAATTTAGCGAGGAAAACATGCATGTCTTAATATTTAAAAATATGTAATTTAAAAGATGTAAATTATACAAAATATTTGAGTAAATTTATCTTCTCACCCTTTTATATACCTTAGAGTCGTCGGAGAGTGATGGATCGGTGGTCGTTGAGCACCAATGATCTTACATATATTTAAGAACTTTAAATTGACATCATCCTTAAATTTATATATATTTAGGAAATATGTGTGTGTGTGTGTGTGTGTGTGTGTCTGTGTGTGTGTATGTGAGTATTTATTTATTTATTTAAAAATACAATATATTAGTACCATATATTAAGATAGAAGATATGGCAGGAAATATTTTATACTCATTGTTACGTGACTTACAATTTTTTCCTTTTATTTAATTTGTAACCTTCCACATTAATATACATATGGGTCTGCAAAAAATTAAACCTAAAGCTCTAATACCAAATTGCAACGATCCAAATTTTAATTTTTAAATCGCTACCAAATCTATTAATTACAACAGTGTAAGTATATGAAATTAACAAGCACAATTTAAATAATAGAAGAAATTCATAACCAAATAAAATACATTCCGAACAATTATTAGAAGCCATGCATATCTCATTTATTAGATAAATAATAAAATGTTAATTGCACAAATAAAGCATAACACAAATTTAAATTTATAACCCAATAAAACATGTCTTAAATTTTTAAATAATTCTTGTGAAATACACTAAGAAATTGCTGAAATTAAAAAAATGTCTTGTTACACCGAATTATTTTATTGGATCCTGGCACCATGACTACACCTCATCACCCGCCGACCATCGACCCGTTCTAACCTCTGAGGAGTAGGGAAAATGATAAAAATATGAGAATACTCAATAGGACACAGAAAAATGGTGCAATCCCGAATAAAATATTAAATTGTGCGTCAAAAATATGGTACCGTCATATCATATCTTTAGAAACCGGTAAGCGCTTATAATATATCATATCTTTCATACCGAATGACCATATCATATCATAACTTTCATTAGCATAATATTTATCAACATGAAGAAATAAAATTAAGCGGGATAAATCACTTCCACCTCGTAATCCTACCTTGTTAGATTAAATAAATTTGAAAAGAAAAACCAA
Source organism: Fraxinus cuspidata (assembly GCA_903798385.1). Classification (NCBI taxonomy): domain Eukaryota; kingdom Viridiplantae; phylum Streptophyta; class Magnoliopsida; order Lamiales; family Oleaceae; genus Fraxinus; species Fraxinus cuspidata. The sequence continues at coordinate 1,478 of CAIGRP010092013.1, read as the reverse complement.
AATCACGTTCCAAAACTTTAATTTCTACTTGCTGCCACCATAACACGTATATATGTCTTCTATTTTCTATTTCTCTTTAGGGTAGATAATGATTTCTTTTGCATGGTATTTAAGGTTGATAAGGGAAATTGAATTTTGATAGGCCTAGAATATGCAAAAATGTTGTGTTTTTCCCCCCAAAAGAATCCCAATCCCGATAATCCATACAATCAAAAGTTACTTCCTTTCATATCTGACATACACGAGGTGGCCTATCCTTATCAATTCTCAAAATCAAGGCAAATAATTAATAATAAAATAAAATTAATTGACAACAACTTCAACAAATCTACACATGTGGCTGCTCCATGACTCTTTTTTGTTTTTTTAAAACAAAATCTTTATTTATTAAAACCCAATTAACAACTTACCAAAAGATTTGATCTATACATGCGTCCCCCTTAAATTCTAAATTCATTAATTAATTCGAATAAATTGAAATTTAAGACAATGTCTTTCGATCTTGATAACTTGGGCCTCGCTAGTCCGAATTAAATTTTTCTCAAGCTTAATATGTATGACTAATTATGATCTATCCAACGAGCCTAATATCCATATACTTATCATTGCTCCATCAATGTCTAAAGATTTGACCCATACAAGAAATGAAAATTTAATATATATATATATATATATATATATATATATATATATATATAGTCCATAACTTTCCACTATATTAAAATGTAGCATATAGAATAATTAATTCTATTCTATGAAACTTTTCAGGCATTTTTTTATTGCCTTGTACCCTTTGGTATTTAGTTTTTTTTTTACAACAATCTTTGCGTCAAACTTACAAAAGCCGTCATGCTAAATCACTTATTGTATATCACAAAATATCTTGTAGCAAAATCACAATTTTGTTATAATATAACCTCATCCAATAATGATAACGTGTGTGTCTGGAGATTATGGGGCATAGTGAAAGATTATTGATTCAAAGAGTTAAACTTACCGGATTCACACTATGCTTACCGATTTCTTCACTCCTAACCGGATTTTTCAGTTCTTACGGTTTTGACAAGATTACCGTATTTGTACAACACTTACCGGATTTTCACAAAGCTCACCATATTTGCTTAATGTTTACCGGTTTTGACAGAGAAAAAAGAATACTCTATTTTTTAGAAAAGAAGAAATGGAGAAAAGAAGCACAATGTTCCTTCTTTCTTTGTTGAATATATAACTTACAAAACATCTTACAAAACACTTGATTTTCAACAGCTGTAGCTACTCCAATCTATCAAGTTGACAACAATACAAAGACTATACTTAGATAACTTACAGAAGTTAAATTATCAACAACTAAAGTACTTAAATCATACGACTTTAATCATAAAAATTCAGCAACTACTTTGGCACAAAAAACGTGACAGCCAAAGTGACAAACCAATTTCAACATTCCTTTTTGTCACTTTTGTTGGAAACACCAAGAT
>CAIGRP010092007.1:0-13324 GCA_903798385.1 Fraxinus cuspidata | reverse complement strand
CCAAAGGTATGGGGTATTTACCTCGTAATCCCTTCGATGCTTAAGTGAGCAATGGTACAGAGAGAACCACAATTAATGATTAATTGTAAGTGAGTTTAAAGTATAAGGTCTGCCTCGATAATGAACAAGTTGTATGTATTTATAATAGTTTGTGGTGTAATCCTAGGGGGATTAGTACACTCGTGAATAGTGCATGATCCAATGAACTATGAGTTCTCATAGACCTAGGAGTCTTGGCACAATGGTATATTACAGTTTCGATTGAAATGTTCTTTCTTCGTTGAAGAAAAGTAGGACCTAGGTAGTAGAGTTAGTGTAGAATTAGGATGTTGTGGAGGTTGAGCTGGGGAACTTGCCCCTAAAACTTCGCTAGTTGCTAACTCTATAGAGGTTAGGGTTATCAAGAATGTATGTTATTTGCTATCTCCTAGAGGATGGAAAGGGGCACATGTACTCGGGAATACAAGGTGTGTTAGGTAACTAGGTTGGGGTACCTTGGCCGTAGGGAGTAGGTCAGGGACAAGGCCACTGGCCACATTTGAAGCGATATGTTTATGGCTAGAGAAGAGAATTGGGTCTCTACAGGCTCAAGTATACTAGTTGCAGTAAATTACGAGGTTTGAGACCTATAGTAGGGTCGAGCTTGAAGTCATACTTCATGCTGACCAATTAGTTGATCATGAGGCACCTTGAGCTAGAGAGGTCGAGCCTTTGAAGTTCTTGTTGGGGATTTGTTGGGTGAGTTCGAGGTCGAAGCCCTTGAAGAGGGGCATTGCTTGACCAACGATTATTGAATGTGGACAGTAAGGGCAAAAATAGAACATGATCTATATTGAAGTGTCATCTAGACACCCGGTTGAGGTGGTAATATAGGAGTCGTGTATCGGCCCACGGGGTGGAAAATTGTTTCGCTCTAAAAAACTCTTAATATCTTCTAGAATATCTAGTTAATGCAATAAGTGTATATATATATAATATTAAAGACAATAATCGAGAAAAGGTGCTAGAAGGCAGAACATTGAAATTGTGGGAAAAATTGGAAAGAAAATGGTGAAAGGAAAACCTATGACTATAGTACTTCATTTAATGGATTTTTTCAATACAAAAATCGATTTTATGTACCTATGGTTGATTAATTATGAGTCGAGATATTCAAGGAAGCTCATAATGGTCCCTAAATTATCCTGCCAGGTAAGTATACTGAGAAATTAAACCTTTATATTGGTGGTCGAATATAAGAAAATGAAACGGTCTTGAGTACGTAGTAAAAGCTTGATCTGTCAACAAGTGAAAACAGATAAGAGACCGGCAGTAAAAATTACAACCTATATTGATTCTTGAATTGGAAAGGGAAAAGATCACCATGGACTTTGTCACTGGGTTGCAAAATAGATATGGTTCTATTTGGATGTTAGTGGATCGACTAACTAAATTAGCCCTTTTTTCCCTATGAATAAGACTTTCAAGATGAAGCAATTTCGAACTCGTATATAAAGAAAAACGTGCAACTGCACCTAGCGCCATTGACCTCAGACAGACAGTGATTGGGAATTTTATTATGTTTTTGGAAAGAGTTACATAGATTATTGGGAATAAGGCTTAGAGAGTGTTTGATGGGGATTAAAATTAGATTTTTAGCCCATGTTTGATATACATTAAAATTCTCATTCTGAATTCTTCTACTTATTTTCAACCACACATTTTTCAATAAAATAATATTTTCCATTACATCAATAATTTTTCCTTCTTTTTCAACCACACATTCTCCATCAATCTACTATTCCAGAATACATTCTTCCAAAATAATGTGGCTCAAACACACCCTAAATATAATCATCGTGTCATGTCAAAATCATTTATTGAGAACAGATAAATGACAATGCAATGTGAAGTAGCTTCTTAAACCCTGTTTGATGCACATTCTTTTAAAATACATTATTTCATAACTCATTTTCAACCACACATTTTTCAATAAAATAATATTTTCCATTACATCAATAATTTTTCCTTCTTTTTCAACCACATATTCTCCATCAATCTACTATTTCAGAATACATTCTTCCAAAATAATGTGGATCAAACACAACCTTAGTGGATTTTGATAGAATTTTTTGAAATGTGTGGTTGAAAAGATGTGGGACCCATGAAAGATGTGGTTAATATTGATTGTTTGACTTAGATTAAAATCAGATTTTAATCAGGTCCAAACATTTTTAGCTCATCATTCCATCCTCAAATCGATGGGTAGACAGAACAAATAATTCAAATACTGGAGGACATGCTTAGAGCATGTATTCTGGATTTCTCAAACAACCGGGAAAAATTTCTGCTGCTTATCGAATTTACCTATAATAACAATTATCAGGCGTCAATAGGAAAGTAGTTTTACGAAGCCTTGTACAGACTACGGACGAAAAGGCTGATCACCATTTACTGGGATGAGGTTAGAGAACGACAGATGCTAGGACTGGAAATGGTCCAAGTCATACTCCGAGCTGCTGAGAAAATTAGACAGCGAAGAAGTGTTCCAAGATCTTCAAAAGAGTTATGCGGACAAGAGGAGAAGGCCATTAAAATTTTATGTGGGAAATAAATTATTTACTCGATCATCCTCAATAAAGATCATGGATTTGGGCAAAAGGGAGAATTAACTCCTTGTTTTATATTCCATTCAAAATCTCCAAATATATTGGTCACATGGAATATAAATTACAAATTTCCAAAATCCGTTAATAGAATTCTCCATTTTATCATGTATCGACCTTAAGGAAATACATGGTCAATTCCTCTCATCTCCTACTTGAAACCCCTTCGGACATTCTGTCGGACTTAATATTTGAAAACGACTAGAGAAAATACTAATGCAGGAGACGAAACAACCCATAATAAAGTTCTGTTGGCATTAAAGAGGAGGTGGCCTCGAAAATGATTAAAGAGGATCCAACTAATGAAATTGAACCATATTTGTTAGAATTTGGGTGTGGCCCAAATTCCTTGTTTGAAATATTGAAAATTCTAATTGAAGTGTATGTTATGAAGAATTCAAGTTTGGAATGCTTTTGGAGTTCTATATTAAGTTGAAGATTTATTTTGGATGCCCAATTGGAGTTGGAAATTGGTATTGGACATGAGGAAGAGTTCAAGATGGAGAAACCAACTTGGAGCGCTGCGACGCCATCTGTGCTGCTCCGGTTTTTCACTGGTTTTTCTCCTAATTCGTTTGGACTCGATTTTTTGACATTCTATTTCATCAACAAATCTACTAAGAGGGTTTGGACGTCCCTTACATTTTCCCTATAAATATTAGACTCTTCTATACAATAATATAATGTGAGATATATGATTATTAGAAATATAGGATCTATTGTAATATTTCCCCTTTCTCTATTATTATTGAGTCAATAAAATCTCTTAATTCCTCTGTCATATTCTTGTCTTCTTTATTCTTTTGTTTGATTAAATACTTTATTATTGTGTCATATAACTTCAATATCTCAATCTGGTGGTTGATTTCACAACAAGTGGTATTAGGGATATTCTGGTATCTTGTTTATTTTTCATAACAAGTGGTATCAGAGCCTAGGTTCAGCAGTTTCGCAAGAGCTCAAGGTTTGATTTGTTCGAAGTTTTTTGTTCGTGATGGCTTCCATGAAGACATTTCGCTTTTGGATCGGAGAACTAGATTTTCGCTATGGCGGGTTAAGATGCGTGCAGTACTCGCACAGCTGGATTTGGATGATGCGTTGCTGGGAATCAACAAGATACCAGCAACTTTGACCGTGGATGAGAAATTACGGAAGGATAAGAAGACAATTTCTCACATTCATCTTCGTATATCAAATACAATCTTTCCTCTTTCTCCATTATTATTGAGTCAATAAAATATCATAATTCATCTGCCATATTCTTGTTTTCTTTAATCTTTTGCTTGATCAAATATTTTATTATTATGTCATATAACTTCAACATCTTAATTCGATGATTGATTTCACAACAAGTGGTATCATATATATTCTTGTATCTTGTTTGATTTTCATAACAATAGTCCATAGGGATTTTCTAAAGATAATTAAAAGATGTCAATTAACATATAAAATAAAAATGGTGGGAAAATGTGCAACAATAATGCATTCTATAGATTGCATTCCACTGACGAATAATAGAAGGATCTTCTATTCACATGGTAAAGATGTCCAGTAAATAGACGATCAAGTCAAATTTCATCTCTAATTGGCTCCGTCGATAATTCAAATTTAAAGGAATAGAGAACCTAAAAAAGAAGATAATTTTCTTTGTCGTGTCAGATATACAGAATTTAATTAATTAAGGTTGCATTGGAAAAAAATTTGAAGCCATCGTCTCCTTTTATTTAGGTGGCAGTTTGTTTTTGGAGTTGAGATATGTTGTTCAAAATTCACTATCCAATTGACTGTTCATTAAAAATTCATTGGCACATCATTTTACACCTATTTTTAAGCACAAGTGACAACGAGAGAAAAGTTGAACATGTTATTTTAAAGTGATGTGTCAATAAATCGTTGGGTGAACAACAAGTTGGACAGTCAATTTTGAACAGCAGACCAACTCATTTGTTTTATGCAGTGCGCATGAGCATAGGAGATTTGCTAAGAATTATGATAGCATGCTTCCTCTTTGTCATGCTGATGTCTTCATCACCTAATTGCTCCCTTTTTTTTTTCCTGAGTCACCGCCCAGCAAAGTATCCGACTTACAAATTCAAGTGCTCTTCCAACTTTTTTACGAAGTCAATCCAAGAAATAGAAGTAAAATTTTTTCCAACAGATTTTGAATCCTCAAGCTTTCACGAATAACAATAATAATAATCATCGAATCTTCAATTCCCAGAACCTTCACGGGCAAGTTTGATTGTTTCATTATACTTGCTAAATACTAATTTGGATGGCTTACATTTACATGCATGTGCACTAAAAAATTTCATTAAAAATTTTGAAACAAGGATTTAACTTAGATTAACACTAAATTTCCAAAAATAATAAAAAGAACGATAAAATTGAGAAAATATACCAACCTGTCATATATTTCCTTTTAGTCTATAAGGATTCAACGCTTGTGTGAAATTGTAAAAAAAGCTATTTCTCCGAGAACAAAATGACTAGAACTTCTCACATCCAACGTTTGATAATACAAAATAAAGAAAAAGAAAATACACCATTTTCAGTGCCTCATTGTGATCAACTTTGTGGTTCATTAATGAATGTTCCCCTTTACTAGCCACCCTTTTTATTGCATTTGATTCTCTCCACCAACCTAAAAGCCAAAGACTCGGAAATACAGAGCAGCAGATCAGAAAGGGATGTTGAAAGTTTGAGCTAAACTACAAAATGGAGTTACCATTTCAATTTTCTGTATTTTCTTCCTAAACATCAATTTATGCCATGACAATAAATGACAAGTTCAAATAAATGTGATGTTATAGAACACATTTAATTAAACCTTTCATGGTCACATAGTACATAGCACAGTCCTTTCTACTTTCGTCCACATTTTACCAATCAAATTGCTTAGCCACTTGTTATCTCGGTTCATAGCCATATGAATTCCACCACAAGAAAATGACTTCACATGCCAGTTCAAGAAATCGAACACAATAATACATCTTAATACCAACAAACCCACAAGAACTATTAAGCCAATAATGGTAAGGCTTGCTCCCTTCTTGTATGGATTTCACATGGCGAACAAGGTATAACAACACATCATTAAGTCCATGTTTGTCTCACATTCTTTCAAAACACTTTTTACTACATACTCGTTTTCAACCAAATTCACACAATAAACCCCAAACTTTTCCCTACTTTCTAACCAAACATGCTCAAAAAATTCACTGTTCAAAACAATGGTCACCAAACAAGGGCTAAAATTAGAAACAAGAGTACGATAAAATAGAAAATTGTACTAATATTTCATATTTACAATGTGATTTACCCAACTACGTGAAACTTCTTACGTATTATCCTCATAAAACAGCCTGATGAAGTTTCCCCTCTTTTCACCTCTTACATACACCATTACAAAGAGGGTTTAGCTTCACACTCCCTAAATTACTTTAGTCAATAACTTCCATAACTCTATTCTTAAATAGACACATTGCTTCAATTACAGACACTTCGAAATATATTTACACTGGACAAAATGATCAGCGATCCGTATTACCGGCTCACTTGAACAAAATGTTCAAAACTCCTTATCTGCTATATCAATTGAATGCTTGAGCTTTTCTCAACTTCAGTAGTTCTTTGTATGCACTAGTTTCCCAGGGATTGCTCTAAGCCAGGGCAGGGATGCTGCAATTGCGCCTATCCCTGTCGAGGCAGTCAAAACCCTCTATCCTCACAGCTGGACTGTTACCAAAATTAGCCCGAACACAACCCCCTTTACGGGTGGAGGACGGGGATGGCCCCAGCCCAGATGGGATCGGGATTGCTCTTGGGGAAACCGGAGTGACCTTCTCATCCCCAAATCGAGCATCTTGAATTAGTGGGTTAGATACTCTACTCGGCGGTGACCCAGAAAAAAATGGGGGCGACGAGGCTATCTGGGCAACTGATTGATCTGTGCCAAAACCACCCTACAAATAAGAACAAACCTTTGTTTAATATACGATTTTACTAACGTAACAAATTTTGTCTACATAAAACAAAGTAAAAAGGATTGTTACAAACTCTAAACGGATTTGGATTATACATCTGATCCACATATCAAAGCGAAAAAAAATCATATCGAATTAGAAAAATCGAAAACACCTTTGCAAGGATGATTTCCAGCAGTTCATTTCCAGCCTTCGCATCACAAGCCTCCAGTTGATGGCTGTTAAACAGACAGAGAAAAATCCCAAGTTAATAAACAAATCTAAACTACATAGACAAATAAGTAGTTCAAGATTATGTAAAGATCACTAGAGGGGTGTAAAAGTAACAAAACTTACATGGAATGCCATCTCAGGGGTCTGGTAGAAGGAGAATCATTAAAAGCAGCAGCTGCATGGATTAGTCCGACACGGCGGGGCTTGGGGCAAACCACCGCCTCTTTCTTGCCCTTCATCTCATCACAGGCAGCAAAAGTGCTCTTCTGAATTGTACAGTGATTCATTTTATTTTTTTACTTCAAGATTTTTTGCATATATAAATAACACACCTGCGTGTTTATCGAAAGATGGAATTTTATTTAGAAAAGAAATTGGATGATATCATATAAATTAAACACACGATACAAAGAAAAAATTGTTCTTTAACTTTTGTTTTAAAGCTAAAATTCGGCCAACGTGGCAGAAGATAAAAACCAAGAACTTAGCCGGCAGAGATTTTTGACTTGTTTTTTACGGACAAAAATAAAAGTTTTATAATCAATATAATAATAAAATATTTGAGAAGAAACCTATACAGATCTGTTGTAAAAATCGAAACTTTTATTTATTTATTTATGTTTTCATTTCAGAATTATTCTCCTTGTGCTTAAGGTGAAACAGATCAAACAAAATCTCGCGACTATATGAATTTTAATGTAAAATAAATCTTTTCGTGAAAATCAAGAAAATAATTGGCAATTTTCAGCCGCCTCTAAGAATTTATCCAATATTTAAACGGATCTGTACAGAAATTTATAATTTTCATATGAAACTTCAGTACTTTGAAGGGGAAATAAATTAGCTCTAACAGATCATCTGTGAAAAAAAGAGGGAAAAAAAAAAAACTCAAAACTTATTAATTCTTGTTCGCCAAGAACTCATTTTTTCACAAAAATAAATTAACTTTCAGAAACAAGATTTTTCAACGCCTAAGCTACATAATAATGAATTGAAGCAAAACTTCATCTGGGTTCTCTCAAAACTTGGAAAAAAAAATAGTAGACAAGAACAAGTCCACCCACTTTTCCACTACAAGAAGAAAGAGAGAGATTTCAATTACCTGAAAGAGCTGTACAAAATTGTGTGTGACTCCTCTAACAGAGAGGACCTCAAATAAAAAAGAGAAGAAAAATAAATAAATAAAGAAGAAAGAGAAGACAGGAAAGGAAAGGAGAGAACAAATACACGGTGACAGAAAACGATGAGGCACGAGAAAAGAAGGTCGATGGAGTGGGGGCTATATGGCATTTATATTCATGGAATTTCAAGAAGGAAAAAGAAAAATCAGATATCAAAAAGTTTAAATAGTAATTAATTGATTAAAAAAAAGGATTAGTGTCCAAGGAGTAATGTGTGTGGGGGAGACAACTGATACAAGGCTGCAAAAAGAAAATATTATTAGTGTAATTATTTAAGTAATTGGAGGATCATACGAGAATTTTTCAGATGGTCAGTGTATGATAATAAATATCTGAAAGTTAGTGTAATTACAGTGGATACATTGTTTTCTTTTTTATATTAATTATTAGAACATTTTCAAAATATTCTTTAGAGGTGAAATGTTGAAAGGCAGTATAATTATCGTGGACATATTATTTTTTATTATTTATCAGAACATCTTCAAAAAAATTCTTTAAAAGGGAAATGCTCTCTATTTCAAAAATTAATCTTTTGAATTATGTTCCAAAAGACTTTTCAAATTAACATTTTAAAATTGAGTCAGCAAAACATTCCAATTTTCAATGCTCCATATAATAACCAATTAAATAGTATATACAAAGCAAATGGAAGAAATTAATATAATAATTTAAAGGGACGTTGCTGAAAAATAAAATGTAGAAAAAATAATAAATATATATTGGGATAACAAAGCTAAAAATAAATAGGCTTTGGTGTATTTAAATTTTTTAATCTCTAAATTTATAGATACTTTCTAAGTTGCAAAATATGCTCTTTAAAAATCGAGAATCTCTTAGTGATTTTGCAGAAGAATTTATTGAGAAGGTCACTTTAATTAGATTCCTCTAAAATATCTTCTATTCGAATAAAAGACTTTCACTAAATTATTCAAACTGATTTAAAAGTAGTTTTCTAATTAGTGATGCAGTTTCTAAATTTTCGAAGACCTCATCAAATGGGTTGTATGAAAGATTTGGAGTTATGGTATATGTATAATTACATGTATGTATAACCAATGTGACACGATATGAATTTGCTTATCTGAATTGACATGGTAAATTATTACAATTTAGCATAAAAATATGAATATTGTTTTTAAGCTTAAAGCAAGTATGACCAAAACATAACACTTTTTGAATAATCAAACTTACAATTTGACTTAAACATTGAACTAGAATCTTAGGAATAAAATATTTTTCGAGATTCGATTATTCCATTTAGAATTTTTGCTCCACAATTTTGGAATTAGTAAGTATAAATAAATTAAGTTGCAGTTATGCAGATCCAAGGGGGTACAGTGTGTATCTATCTATGTCCATGTGAGTAGTCAGGCCAATAACATTTCAAAATTTTATGGTATGAGCTAGGTCTCCTATCTTGGCCTATTTTGTAACATCTCAAAGAAAATAGCCTTTTTGTCAAAGAATCAAGAAACTAAACTATTTGAGAATGAAATATAGGTTGGAAATGTGAAAACGTTTTTACATGGGGTTACAAATGGAAACAAGGAGGGTATAGTAACAAAAATGAAATAATAAATATCGTCAAAAGGTGTCAAATATAAAAAAATATTGCATAATAATTGCACAATAACTTAAACGAATATATGAATAACCTACCAATTACATTAAGTACACGCATATAAGAGCACAATATCAAGTAATGTACTTTTAGTTATCTAAAAATCAATGAACCCATTGATTAATTTTCCTCAAGTGGAAGGCTTCTTGAATAGAAGTGTCCCCCTTCTCTTGGTTGTCCTGCATTGCTGTTAGATCTGCTTAGTAGATCCAGATATATGTTAATGAAGGCATTTTCGTGCTATTTTACTATTTCATTCCGCATTGCGTAAAACCCCAAAATGAAACCCGAGACCAAGCGTAATGGATTGTCCATTTGCCTAGCTGCGTTGCCATGCTACCTCATGCATAGATTCACGTTTTGTTAAGTCGGGATCTAAATAAAAAAACAATCTAGGAGGACAATGCAAGAGGTAGCATAATATATATCAGATCGTGATATAGTTCTGAGAGATAAGTTCGCATACAAGTGTAAACATGCATAATACAGAAAAAATGTAAATTTTCAATAATGATAGAAATTATATCGCATAGATAGATTTTTAATATCGTCGTGAATCGTATAATCTTTTTTAATTTAAACAAATTCTAGCATTCATATTTGATGAGGGGTTGGACATCAAATAAGTCTATAGTCCTCCTCCACTAATAAATAGAACACATTTACATGTTCAATTTTTTTTTTTTTTATATATTTCCACGTCTAAGTTTGATTTTCAAGTGATTGAGAAATGGTGGTCTAATTAACTCCGTCTTCTCGTGGAAATTTTAGTGGTGAAAGCGTATTTAAGTTTAGGTGGACTTATAAGATTAAAAAACTCGCTTGTAATTAATTTAATTAATTGTGTTCATCTCATTACTTTTTATTTGGGGTAATTTGCACATGGCATCTTTTTCTTTCACTATTATCGTGGAAACCGTTCATATATTTCATTTTTAGTATTTTCACTAGTTTTTCACATTTCATTGCGCAAAATGTTATTTTCATCAATTTTCTCAATTAAAAGATGTGAAATGATGAATATATTCTTCTGTTTAAATAAAACAAAAAGAAAAAAAAATAATTGCAATCTTAATCTAAATTTTAAAAAAAATGCAAATAAGTCTCAAAGAAATTATTATAAAGGGTAATTAACGCATAATGTCCATATTTTTCATTATTATTGTGAAAAACGCTCATACTTTATTTCTTACATTTTCACTCTTAATTACACATTTGATTCCGCAAATCATTATTTTTATCAAATTTCATCTAATTTTTTAATAAAAAGCTGTGAAATGATGAATATAACTCATTATTTAAATAAAAAAAATTAAAGAACTAATTGCAACCATAATTCCATTTTTCAAAAAGTGCAAACAAATACCAAATAAAATATTAAAAAAATCAGAAATTAAATTTTTTTTTTTTTTTTGAAAAAGTGCACAAGAGTCCAAAATAAATTATAAAAAAAATTAAAAACTGCAAACGAATTCCAAATAAATTTTTAAAAAATTAGAATTCATTAGGATTCTTATTGGTTGAAACTTCCATTTATCTTGGTCGAATTTTTTTTTTAAAAGTGCAAACGAGTCCAAAAAAAATTATTAAAAAAATAGATTTTTAAAAATTTAAAAATTGCAAACGAGTCCTAAAAAATAATGAAAAAAAATTAGGAATTCAAAAAATGAAATTAAAAAATTGCAAACAAATCTCAAATAAATTATCTAAAAAATTAGAAATTAATTTTTTATTAAAAAAATGCGAATGAGATTATGGTTTTAATTATATATTATGTGCTAATTATCCTTTTAATAATTTAGTTATGACCCCGTTTGCACTTTTAAAAAAAATCGAGATTATGGTTTTAATTAGATTTTTCTCTTTTTTTTTTATTTAAACAGAAGAGTATATTCGTCATTTCATAGTTTTTAATCGAAAAAAAATGAAAATGACATTTTGCGCAATTAAAAGTGAAAATAGGATGAAAATGTCAAAGGTACATACTTTTACAAAGTAATAATAAAAGGTAATGAACCCATTCAATTAATGTACTAAACTTCTGACATGGTACATTTTAATCAATTCAATGAAAGTTAATTTAAAACACAGATTATAATGGAAGAATGTAAAAGAAAATAGATCATGATTTCGTCCAATGAATAATGATAAAAAGAAGACAAGATCTGCTTTTTACAGCCTTTAAAAATCAACAGGATTTGAATAAAAGGAACTGACAGCCAAAGCTGTAACTCACTTTAAAGAATCTCTTTATTTCTAACTTTTGTAATTAGGGATTTTTCAACCATTTTTTTTTTCATTTGATAACATTTTTCTTCCAAATCGTATTTGATTGCTATTTTTTGCCATAGAAAATATTTTTCAACTTTAAAAATATGCATGATTTTTCTTATTTTTTTTTAAAAAATATTTTCTTTGGGAAAGTATGTTTTAATTAAATAAGAAAAATATTTTTAATTTTATGATATATTTTTCATGTCAATTAAACACGCTCTAAAGTCAAACTTAGGTTGCAAATTAAAGGGTGGATCTTTGAGCAATTATTTGAAGTCTATTTCAGATCACGATAGAAATATAGATGTTATTTAGATTTGGTAAATTTATTAGATTTACACTATTTATCCAATACAGAATATTTATATTATTATTATTAAATTGGAATTACAATTTTTATCATATAATAAGAGGGATAGTGATGGGAATCAAGAAATGTGTGGTTAATAATAATTAACAGTTTTAAATATATAGTGAAAATTAAAGTTTGACTTCGACAATATGATGAAAATAACTTTTAATTTTCTAAATAATTCCCAAGTAGAGGCTAAACTGTTCTCATTCTCTCTCGATATTTCTCTTTCTTCTCTATTTTTTTGGTTGTTACATTTTAAACTACACATTCATTACATAAAATAATTTTATGTGTAAACACAAATTTTTTTTCTATACTTTTTAACTATAGATTCACAAAAAAATACAAATAAAAAAAATCACTTTTTACAAAATTTATTTTAAAAATTAGAGCTCAAACAAGAGCTTAGTATATCTTATTATAAACTTAAAATTACTCCCTACACTGATTTTAATATGATGATAAGTGAGTGACTTAGTATGCTTAGTGTTTTGAAGGTCAGGTACAACCTCTTCTAAATTATTTATATTTATTTTTCATAATATAAAACATGTCACTGCGAGTGAATTTAATTCAAAATAAAAAATGTGTGAATATTAATATAGCACAACATTGTTTTTAATAGACAAATTAAATTTGATCGGACAAGACTTTTAAGAAAAGAGTCGAGAGAGTTGATTTGGACAATTGTTCACTCTTGTTTGAATTTGTTTACAAGTTATTGAAATTATAATTTGATGATATGCGAATAATAGTTGTGAATTATAAGTAATTTGTGGTTCAAATTAAAATTAAACTTTCAACTTGTTGACCTCAAAAAAATGTTGCCAACTCGTGCATACGTAAATCAAATTCCAACACGTAAAAATAGATCAACGGTATTGATCGTTCCGAAGTTAAACGTGGGAACAGCTCAACGAGACGAGACGTTTCCGTTCGGACTCCGACGAAATATACGTGACACGATTGTATAATAAGAATCAATCGTTTAGAACTAAATATGAATATACTACGAGTGAGAGGAAAATATTGCTCCAAGTATATGAATT
>CAIGRP010092005.1:0-13884 GCA_903798385.1 Fraxinus cuspidata | reverse complement strand
CGCTGTAGCCTCGGAGTCTGCTTTTAGTGCAGGAAAGATGGTTCTCTCCGAGGTCAGGAGTCGACTAAAAGAAGATATCTTGGAAGCATTAATGTGCGTGAAGGACTGGGAAGACGCTTATTATCGAATACAAGATAAATATGCCGAAATTGCATGTAGTGAAGTAAATGATATTTAATTTAATCATATTCATCACAAAATTTTATTTGAATACCTTTATAATTTTTTTAAAAAATTGTACACATAACAAGTTGTTCGTGTACAATTTTTAACTCCGCCTATTCGAAATTGAAGTAGCCGATCCCAAACCCGGATAAAGGAGAAGGGTTTGTTTATCTTTCTTTTTTTATTACTATTTTAAAAAAGAAAAATATTTTGGAAAATGTATATTTAAAAAATGTTTAGAACATGTGTCTATATATTTTAAGTTTAGACTTTAGTAATTAGTATAGTGTTATTTAAAAAAAAAAATATATATATATATAGACGAGCCGAGCTCACCCAAAGTAGGCTTTAGCTCGGCTCATGCACGAGCCGAGCTCGTGTGGGCATGGGTTGAGCGGCTCGGCTCGACCCATTGCCACCCCTATCTCTGCTTAAAGATACTGTAGGAGTGATTGGAAAGCCGGCTCGGCCGATTGCCACCCCTATCTCTACTTAAAGATATTGTAGGAGTGACTAGAAATAATATGCCACAGGACAAGCTTAGGAGTTATTTGATTTTAGTGCTTATCAATTTACTAACTGTAACTAAACTGATAAATTTTCAGCAATTATCATTGTTTGCTTGTTTTCGAAGTGCTCAAGCATTCTGCAATTCTAGGCAGGTGGGCATGAAAGGTGCATGCATCGGCAGGCCGGTTCCGACTTCGCCTTTCCTCTTCCACCATTCATCCACATCCTACTTCGATTTTTCCCCAGAAGAATCAAAAGACAATTCTTCAAAGGGTACAGAAATTTTTCATCGACATTGTTCTTCTGAAAGCTTTCTCATGGAGGAGCAACCGTCCTGACTCGATGATCTCCTGAACAAGTCCGAATCACCGGTACTTGTCACAGGCGCCCAGCAAGTGACACTTATCCGTACTTAGGACAAGCTGTAGAGACATTTAACATAAGGAACAAATCCAAATATATATATATATATTGGAACTTCAACAGGATCAAGAAACTTGGTACATTGCAAAGTTTCCGACAGCACTTCCATTGCGACCAATACAGGCTCATTGGAAGAAACAATTAAAGAGGTTTTGAGAGCTATTTTATTTTTTTAATTTTTTTGTAAATGACAATAGTATGGAACATTAAACTGATAATTTTACGCAGGTATCAAATATAGTGGTATCTACTTCAGCTAAAGAGCAGAACAGAGAGGAATCTAGTCCAAAAACCTTAAGGGCTATATTGAGAAAGCTAATGGCGCACGAGCGAAGCTTCTACACCCAAGATGGATGCTAAACAGTAAGCATTCTGATTGCAGCCTTTCACCAATAGTTTTCCTAACATTTATCATCTGTTACCATTCCATTATCTCTCTACTTTTGAAATATAAGAAGTCATGAGATGGAGTGATTAACAGAGAGTCTGTTCCTTCAAGTAGACTAATCATATTGTTTCTGTACTCTGCCAATCTGTATCTATACAGCAGTGTTGGCTAGACCTAGGCTTGTCCCACTTGTGCAACTTCGGACAACACAATAAATCAATCACGCCGGCATCTAATCAAGCCCCAAGTAGGATATCGTTTTTCACATTGCGTAATCAGTTTTTATTAACCAATGAATTCTAAAAACTACTATCTTACAAAATACTGTAGGCTAATCTCACTTCTTCTCCTTTTAAAGTTGTCATTAATTTCATTTTCCCTACATATTGTGTATCTGATTGTTAAATATCCTTGCAAACCTAAGAGATTACGATGCAGGAACACTGCTCATAACACACTGTAATTCTTTCTTTTATAATAGAGATTCGCTTATTCTATATATGCATTTTTCAATTCAGTCAGAAACCGAAAAAAGGAAAAATGTGTTTGACAATCTTTTGTATGACTTTGTCTTATTACACATTTTTGAGTAATCAGTAGCAAATTTCTCAGTGGAGCAAGAGATGTTGAGAACAGAAATTGGTAGGATGCAAACTCTGTTTCAGCTACTGAAGCAACAGCCAATACAGCTGCAGACATCAACAGCATTCAAAACAACATCGAAACAGAAGTCGAGATTTTAAAACCTGTCAAGTAGTTTCTCAATGAAGAATAAGAACTCCGACTCCAGCAGAAGCTCAGTTAAAAATTGAGCAAGGATCTAAATTAGATATCGCACTACTCATTGTTTTTGGATTACTTCTTCATTTTTCTTTTTCCTGTTGCTACCATTTCTTTATCTCTTGATATATTATGATCTAGCTTTAGCAGGTCCTTTACAAAGCTTTAGAATGAAAGGCAGATTGCAGCTAATCTAAGCTGATTGTTGACCCTTCACTAAAGCTCCACGCTTATGGTTGTGGATTTCTTGAGTTTCTTGCATCTAGCACTTGGATCATTTCTGTTAAACGAACCAAACTACTTTACGTTGACTCTTTTCATAACTCATTTCAGATTATTTGCTAGATGCATGTTTTGTTGTGGAGTAAACCAATAATTTGTACTTCCGTGAGCAATTAATAACTTGAAATAGGAAAAAAGAAAGCAAGAATGAATGAATGAATGATTAATCAAAAGTCGAAATTAATTAAAAAGAAGGAAGGGATAGTTTGAGTGAGATAATGATCTTGAAAATGCCAAAATTACGACTTTCTAGCCCTTTTCTTTTTGATAGCCTCTTCATCACTTTTATGAATATTGACCCTCATTACTAGTCATGCTCTATTCAATAAAATCTAATATGGCTCAATTGAAAAGGCGGGCCATAATTTCACATCTCATTTCAAAGAAACTTTAATATTAATTTGTTCTTACTTAAGGGGTCGATGACAATAAATGATAGATGAAATTAGAGTTTTAACTCGACTAATTAATGAATCGGACTTGCCAAATGAAGCAAAAAGAAAATTTGTTTTGGTCACCTCTCAACATAATAAGATTGAAATTGGCTTTTTTTTTTTTTAACCATTAAGAGGTCAATAGAATTGACACAAAGGATGTAAAATTTATAGTGAAATAAAAATTATTCCAAACAAGGTCAAAAATCAAAACTTTGATAGATTGTCATCCAAAAGAAGAAGAGAAAAAAAAAAAATAAAAAAAAAAAAAAAAAGAACCCACGTGGCAACAATATACATTTATGTGTGTGTGTGTGTGTGACACACACACACACACACACATTTACATATAGGCAAATTGCATTATTAATCCTCAATTATTGTTCTAATTGTAAGTTGGTCCCCAAGCTTTAGAAAATAAGTCGCATGTCCAACTTTATTTATCTAGGCTTTGCTTTGCAAGTTGTTTATTACAAATTTAAATTAAAGATAAAAATAAGTAGTAAACTACATGGTATTTATGGATTCCATAAAATGGTTTGACCGTTTATAAATTGTTTATGAATGGCAGCCAAACATGGGCATAGGTTGATGCTCAAAAATTTAAAATGAGACATGTTTTCATGAAGTTCTTATTAACAAATCAATGTTTTCTACATTTCGCTTTCTTATTGACTATCGCCCATTCAAAATTTAAATCTTCAAAATTATGGTGATATGACAAAATTTGATGGTGCCATAAGAGATAGGGACAACAAATATGTAGAAAAACTTTTGTGTCTATCCTATATGCAGACATGGTGAGATCATCTAATCAAATTATGACACATCAAATTTCGAATCACTCCACTTCATACACCCAATCGATCTGCTTGTCCCACTATATTCATCTCTTACCCACTCAACGTTTGGGGTATCGTGAATTGATTGATTCAAAATTCAAGTGTCATGAGTTGAGTGAACAGTCATGCCTCGATTGTGTATATAGGACCATCTCGTCGAAGTATTTCTTCAGATCTAGACTTGTTAATGACTTACTACATGACTATATGTTAGGGACCAGCAATACAATTTCTCATGAGAGAGAGAGAGAGAGCGCAGCAGGAGGCCAACTCAACCGTTAAAGTGCACCTACCTACCAAATGCGGCCCCATCTATTAACTCCTCGTCCTTGTCACCAACTTGGTCAAATCCCTCCCTCTGTTTGTTACAAGCCTTCCAAGTTTCTGCCAACTCACCCGCCCTCTCTATTATATCATATTCTTCTCTCCCTCTCTCATCATCCATTGCCAACCTGCCCACTATCCACACCACCTCACCTCTTCATTCATATATTATACCTTCTTCTTCAATTTTCTTGAAATCAAACTTTCTCTCTCAATCAATCAAAAATCATTGGAAAACCCGAAAAACGGTGTACAAGAAAAAAAAAATCTCTGTTTCTTGAATTAGTTGATAGTTTTTCAAGAAAATCTTGAACCATGGGACGTTCACCTTGCTGTGAAAAAGCTCATACAAACAAAGGCGCTTGGACCAAAGAAGAAGACCAAAGACTCATCAATTACATCCGTTTACATGGTGAAGGAAGCTGGCGTTCCCTCCCAAAAGCCGCAGGTACAACTTATTCGATGATCCTATTTCCTATTATTTGTTTGGTACTCGACCTTGACGGTATCTAGATTCTAACTGCCTAAAATGACCTTTTTTCGCACCGACTCATTTATGTTCTATCTTTCTTTCTTTCTTTCTGGTTTTAGGGCTGTTGAGGTGTGGTAAAAGTTGCAGATTGAGGTGGATAAATTACCTAAGGCCTGATCTCAAGAGAGGGAATTTTACTGAAGAAGAAGATGAAATAATAATCAAACTTCATAGTTTGCTTGGAAACAAGTATGCTCTTTTCTTCATCTTTTAGAAATTTTTAATTTTTTTTTTTAGAAAATTGAATAAGTAGGACCATAAAAATATTATGAATATTTACTCAATCGCTGGTAAGTTTTTTCATTTTTAATTGGGATGTGGATTCTGTTTTTGCCTTTTCGTTCCCCATTTTTAGCTCAGCAACTTGACAAAGAGAGTAAGTATGGTAAATTGAAATGAGAATATTTTAACAACATTCTGGATAGAATATTTTATTATTTTTACTGCTGTAAAAAAAAAAAAAAAATTCTAATTCAGTTGCCTTGCAGATGGTCTTTGATAGCTGCAAGATTGTCTGGGAGGACAGATAATGAGATAAAAAATTACTGGAACACGCACATCAAACGCAAGCTTATTAGCCATGGTATTGACCCTCAAACCCACTGTCCACTCAACGGCAGTGCCACCAGCAACACCACCAAGGCTCCTTCTTTGGACTTCAGAAAATCAGCTCCACCATCATCAGAGAAACCCACTTTGCTGATCAATGAGGCCGGGAACAAGTGCATGCCTCCAGCAGACTCGTCAAACGACACCAAATGCAACAGCAGCACCACAGAGGAGGCTCCCCCACCGCTAGAGCAAAACACTACACGTGCAAATGCAATTGACCTTGAACTATCCATAGGACTTCCATCTCAATCGAAGTTCGAAAAGACTGCTTCTTTCAACTCATCTGCAATGTCTAAGCTTTTCTGTGATTTCTTGCAACCGGCAGTGACACCATCTCCGGCGATGCCGCTGGTGGCATGGCCAATGATGTGTTTTTGTTGTCAGTTAGGATTACAGAAGGGTCAGTTATGTAGAAATTGCCAAGGTACAATTGGTCTATACAGATATTGCTGACCATTAGATCCGAAGATTTTAGGTGTAGATATTAATGCTTCGTTTTGCTTGCAGCTCCATGTAACGTCACAAATCTTTTTATTTTTATTTTTTCTAGGTCCAATCAAAATGTAACAGCTCAAGAATAAATGTATTTTTAGAAATCTCGTATATAGTCAGTATGGTAGCCGTCGTAAACCACAAATCTATGCCCAAGAAGGGTTATGAAACATATATGCGTTGTAATTGTACTAAAACATATCCTTTTTTTTTTTTTTTTTTTTCTATTTTTGGAGTCCAATGCCTCAAGTAGTAAAATCGAAATTTTACTTTAAAGAGACTGAATTTGAGCCTACTTTTGTGAAAGGAATGGAATCCTCTGATTCTCTTTTAAAAGAAGAAATAGAGTCATCGTAAATAACAAGACGATGGAGGTAGATTATCCTGGTTTCACAAATATCTCACAAAAAGGAAATAAATCATGTTGATTTGAATCACGTATCGAACAATTTTGCAATCAATTTTCTTTTTGTTCGTATTTAATATATTTTACGTGACATATTGCTATGTAGCAAATAATTTGCTTATCAGATAGCTTGTATGTTAATCTAATGGCGTTGTCAACCCTAAAATGAATTTAAAAGGACTTAAGTTCCAACTGCCCTAATTAATTTTATTTTAAATCAGCATATTATATGAGAGAGGATTGCCCTTTTCTTTTCTTTTCTTTTCTTATATATATATATATATATATATATATATATATATATATATATATTTATATATATATATATACTAAATTATATAAAACCGTTGCACCAAATTTAAGAATTGAAAATTACATTGATCACATGATGTAACTTAATGGACTTTGGAGTTCGGTATGAAAGTACCATTAATAATTTACTTCATTTAACGTACGATACGAAAAATTTAGCCTTGGAAGTTCATAATTAGTTGACAAAATAATTTACTCCAAACTACCTTTTTCTTTTACAATTGTGAACAAAATAATTCAATTTTTCGAAATTTTTTACTTTAGTAGAATAATACAATGCAAAACATTTTGTTTTAAACGATAACGAAATAAACTTTTATCTTGAAAAGTCTCAACAATCTTTTCGACAATGACTTTTTACGGGGAAAATTTCATTAAAAAGTGAATGTTTTGTGAAGAGCTTAACAATGTTAAACTATATCATGTTATCTTTAGAAATTGGACGCCGAAAATACTTAGTTTAAGCAAAATCGGAGTGTGTCGAGCTTAAATCTAAGAAACGATGATACCATTTACTTGTATGTTTATGCAATTGGTAATGCAATCGACAATTGGATATACATGGAACATGTTGACTTTATTAGTATCAAATCTTTGATAAGTTTGTTGCAAAAATATCAAAATTTTGATCCAACCTAATCTCATTCCAAAGGAATTTTATGTTAGTAACGTAGCACAGAAAACAAAATGTACTATTTTGGTTGCTAATTAATATGAGAAGTGCTATTTGTACAGAATTTTGTGCAAAAATGATGACAAATATGCCAAGTGGCAGTCCCCTCTTGGGGGGCGCTTGTGGCGGCAGGCGGCATTTTTGTAAACAAATTTGTACAAAATTATGTACAAATAAAATTATTGAATTAATATTCCAAGGTCAAACTTACAAACAATGCATAGTGTTCGAACAAATTCTATGGGACAAATAGAGCTGGTTTTAATGGAACAAAATTTAAATCCTTTTATTGCTCTACAAAAAATTGTGCCCAAAAGCGAATGGTAGAGGATTGGTATTTGGGCATCTAGACTCATCACACCATGTAAGTAAATTGAGTTTTCAATGGTAAAGATGTGTTTAATTGCGATCATGGAATTTTCATGGAAAGAAAATAAGTTTTGGAAAATTGAATTGCACATAAATTTTTTACATGAAAATTATCAATGAAATTTATTTGATTGACTAAATTTTCAACATAGAAAATGTTGTTATTTTCCATCTTTCGGTGCTTGATAGCCATTATTTTTCATGAAAATAGTCATTTTTTCCAACTTTTATTGTTTGATTGCTATTATTTTCCATGAAACTTGTCACTTTTTCCGTAGAAATGGAATTGGTAAATTCTTATTTCAAATAGAGTTACCTTCTTAATTATTATCGGGATTGAAATAACCTCATCAATCGCACTACTCAATCTTTTGCTTCCTCCACTTCTCTTTAAGCTAGTAGAAGAATTTGAAAAGAACTAAGAGTGTCAATTTAGCTCGCCGGCTCGAGCGGCCCGTAGATCAACCCAAAAAAATTTGGAGTCGGAGCGGCTCTTGGCTCGAATCGGGCAGAGCCCCATTTTGGGGTGTCGTCCCTATCCCGTGACAGGCAGAGCCTTAAAAAATATTAAGTAAATTAACCAAATCAGCTGCAAGCTATAGTAACTGTATTAACATGTGGCTGTGGTTGGGTTTAAATCATATCAAATTTGAATTTTAAATTTATAATTCATATAAATTGTACAAATTAAAAAAAAAAAAAAAATTGCAAGCCGGCTAGGCTTGATAATGCCCAAGTCAAAAGCTCGGGTCGAACTTAGATTTTTTAACTGAACAAAGGCTCGATTCGGGCCAACAAAAGCCAAAACCATTTTTACTTGAGTCGAGCCCAAGCTTCAAATTTCAGCTCGTAAGCAGGCTCAACTCAGATCGTTGACATCCCTAGAGGAGCTCAAGTCTCCAGCTGATTTCATATTTTTCTTAGGAATCTTACTAAGTATCTGTTTGATCATATTTGTTTAAATGACCAAATTCACCCCTTAGAATCTCTCAAAAGATTATATCAAATTCAAAGAACAAGCAAATCTTATCAAAGTTCGATTAACCGTGATTTTGAATTGAATTATTGGCGATGGCCAACAACATGAATATTCCATAGCTGCAACTTAAATTAATAAATTAATTAACAAAACTTAGACACCTAAGCAAGCATTCTTAATTAATGTACACTGATTATAGTGTATTGTATAATTAATTTTATAATTAAAAGAAAATGCATAATGAATGCACATTGATGACATCGTTTGAATTAAACTTCACTTGAAAATAAAATGAAAAGGCACTTCTTTTGAAGAAAGAACAAAGGAACGTAGTATTACATAACAAACAGAATCACCACTATCGGTTATTTATTTGTAATAATAGAGATTAAAGACCATTTAAGAGCATATCATGGAGTCAAGGGGAGAATATTTTCGATATGCTTGCTTTTCAATTAGCCGATGAGCGTCTACAGCTTTACAGATAATGTGAGATTCTTTTGGATTTTCCAAGTGATAAGCAAAATTGCTCTAGAAAGGAAGAAAATGACTACTAATGCTCTGAGAGAAGGGAAAAAAAAAAAAAAAAAATCTTAACATACTCTTGTGGTGGATAAGTATACAATCTTTGGCATAATTTTTCATTAATTTTTAGAAGATACGTAAAAAGAATTCCTATTGGTGAAGATTCTTTGCATACATGCATTCCATGGTTTCATCGTCTAAAAATATTATTAATTTGATTTAAACAGTATTATAAAACTCAGATCGGACCGGATGGTTCAGTCCGAAAATCTTCGAACTAGACCCAAGTCCGGTCTAACATGTATGTATTGTTGGACAATTAACCTGCTTCAAACTTGTTGAATCACCGGTTTTTTAGTTAACCCGTTAGCTCATTTTTCCTTGAACCAATCAACTTTTCACTGGGCTTCAAAATGTTGAAGTTATAAATTGTAGGTTGCAAGGAATTGAACCTTCAACTAAGAAGAACAAGAGCCAAACCAATTGAACCAACTACACTTTTTTATTGTGTAATAAGATATACATAATTAATAACTACATAATGTTTTCTAAGGATATTTTAATTGAAAAAGATTAAATAATATAATAAAAATAGAAATAATATATTTTTTGTAAATATGATATACAAAACTATAATCAGAACGTAATCATTATCACTAATATGAGTTCAAAAAATCAATAATTTAAAGATATTACTTTGCAACTTTAATTTTATCTAAAAGAGAAATTTATATGTACAAAATTTTTAAAAATAATTTTAAGCAATGACAAATCGGTCCGACCACAAATCCAACGATTCAACCAGTAACTCATGACCCAGTACCTCGACTGGGTCAATGTCCGAGTCAAAATTAATAACTATGACTTTAAATGAGGATCAAATATTTAATTGTATTTTTGCAATATTGTTTATTTTGTTAATTTAAAAAAATACAATAGACAAATGAATTTTTTTTTTACTCTATTTTAAAGAAAATTTTATGGAGAAAACATTATCATGAATAATTTAATAGAATAAGAATGTAAAAAAAAAAAAGTTTGAGACATAAATATAATAATATTGAAAGGTTATGAACCTTTCATATAATTAAAATGTAGTTTGATTATTAAAAACTGTGGTGTGAATATATTTATTATTTCAGCAAACTTTTAGGGGGCATTGATGCAAAACTAACAAATTTTGACCATTTTTCAATGTCTTACGAGATCATAAGCACAAATGCGCGGCCAATGAGCAAGTACGATGTTCAAGGAGTAGTGTACAGGTACTACCAAACTAGTACATCGAACCGTTATAGAGCCGTTGAATCTTAGACAAGGAGGCGTTGATAATCAAGATTCATTTAGTACATATAATGACAATAGCTTGAGGACCCTAATTTTGAAATAAATGGGTTTTGGCAAGTTGGATATGATATTAATTTATTGGGAGTGTAGCTAGTTTCTTGTTCTTAATTAGGTTCCACATAAAATGGGGAGCATATTCCTCCACCAATAAATACCAATTTACTGAAGATAGATAAATAAATAAATATGTACACACAATATTTAGAGTAGTGTGAGTGTGAAGCTATTAAAATTGACTAATAACTAATAATGACCTTATAAATCCATCTTTAATTGCATTTAGTTAAAAAATAAAATAAAATATTTATAACATCTCAGATTGATCATATTTTGAGAGAGAGAGAGAGAGATTAAAGGACATGTGACATATTTGGCTGGCAGGTATCTTTTGGTACATGCAGGTTAATAAAAAAAAAAAAAAAGTAATATAAAAGGGTTAGAAATTAAGAAAACAGTTGATTTCTAAAGGTTAGATTGCTGGCCCAATTAGAATTATTACGCCACATATAAACATATCTCGGTTTAGATTTGTAGATTTCAATATAAATTGAAAAGCAGATCTTAACTCTGATTATTAACAAAAAACAGAGAAAGTCTCTATCTATGATGCGATTGTACATCAAAGCAAAATGGCCTTTGAGGAGTGCAATTTAAGTACAAGTTAAGGAAATGGCCGGTGCCAACTAACCTCCTTTGCGGCTGCGTTAATCTCTCTATTTTCCCATGTGATGAGCCTTTTTTTTATTTTGCCCTTTTTACAATTTAAACCAATCAAATTTCTTCATTAGTTGCTTTCTGTCTGAAGTAAGTCGTAACCTTCACATGATAAGTATCATGAGACTCTCATCCTATACGCAATTTGCATTGTCTTAACGGTATAATTAACTTATTTTATTACTTTTCTGTTTAGTTCACTCAATCTCATAAAATATATTTATGTATGGTCTTCCACTCACCTGGAGATCGAGTGCCTGCAATTACATTATATTCTCTCACTTTCTCCTTTTTTGAAAAAAGAGTATTATTGTTACCTAGTATCAATATATTTCGTTGGTTATTGATCAATAAAATTTGAAGATGCATTTTGATTCATTGTTCAGTGAATCGATAGAATCCATTTGTTACAAGATGGCATGCTAACTACGTGGACATATTCTTGAATTTAGGAAGTAAGGATTGAACCGATAACACAACAATCCAAAAATCATTCTTTAACCTGACAAGATAGCAATAATTCAAAAACAATTCATTAGGGTGACATGACAACTAGTGAAATGATGGCTTATTGAGGGAAGCTGATTGAACTTTTAAGTAGTGTTATTGATCATCATGATGATGAATATCGATGATATGATAATTAATTATTCCTCACATTTCTCTCTTTCTTCAATCTTATTATTTCACATAGATTCCATAATGATACATAGTATTATTCTTGAACTTTGGAGCTTCTTCTTCTATCATAGCAGATTCGAGATTCTTTTTTGTTGAAAATACATTTTTTTGTGAATAATAAATTAAAAGGCAATAAACTAAATATGAAGAGATAAATAAACAATCAGAATACTTCATGAAATTAAAAACGCATAAACTAAACGCAAAATATAAGAAATAATATTTTTGTTGCACAGAAAAATGTAAAGAAAAAGGAATATCATAAAGTACATAAAATCCATTAATTTATTCAAGCAAATAAATAAATAAAATTCATCTAAAAAAATTGGTGAAAATTGATATTAAAAAAGACCATTTAGTATTTTCTTCTTAAGAAAAGAATGATAAGAGCAAAGCCATAAAGAAAGAGGGGTGGTGGGCAGAGGTGCGTAGTGCTTGGTAGCCCAACTGAAGTTAGCTACTTGTTTCTTTGTATCTCATCAATTTTTGGGGTCCAAGCACTTTCATATACATGTGTGTGATTATAAATTATGAGTGATAAAATAGGAGTGGAGGTGGGTCCATCTTCTAGAAAGGTTTGCAAGAGCCCACGATATTTGCACTTAACAAAGTTGTCATCTTGTGGACATTGCAAAACTATCTACCAAACTAGAGATAATGTTGTCCCCTCGCTTTGGACTCTTTCAAACGTAGATAACTCATCCACAAAAAAAAAAAAAAAAATGCAAGGCATGGGGATGTCATTTTTAATTGTATACTTTATATATAACTTCGGATAAAATTTGTCCAAGAGAAGTATTTTCAACTTTGTACCCCTAATTTGGTCTTGCAATCGAGCAAAGTGTACAAATAATTTGATATAAGAGAAGATTTATTCCGTTGATAAAGGTTTTCTGATTAGATTTGTATTCATGAGGTTCGTGAAGTATTTCATATAAAAAGATAAGTTTTTAAAGAATAATCGGTCCTTTCAAAGTCTCAACACACATCTACAATCCTTTGCTGATCCTTTTAGGCCTATATTATGTGCTGTGGTGCCCACTTGATTGAATCAGTTGAGGGTGTGTTTGAGCCATATTANGTAGATTGATAGAGAATATGTAGTTGAAAAAGAAGGAAAAGTTATTGATGTGATGAAAAATATTATTTTATTGAAAAATGTGTTGTTGAAAATGAGTAGAAAAATGAAAATGAAAATTTTAATGCAGCTCAAACAGTGGCTTAATAGTTAATTCTTCCTAGTGCTTAAATTTGTTGCTGATTTAATTTGATAATTCAAATTATGGGCCTAATGCTTCTTCCAAATAGAAACCCCAAATACCCGACATTAATCCTTCAGATTCTTCATTAAAAAAATTCACATCTTTTTATAAACTATTTTTTGTTTCGCGGTCTCACTTTTATTCGTCTTACTAATTCACTCGATAATAAGTGCTCACATATTTTACAACGTAAAGTCCGTTTCCAAAATTCAAGATTGAAAGTCGAATAATGGTTCCACAATCCTTCTCTTGCTATTAATATACACAACATGAGCTCGTGCCTGCAAGAATCTGAAGCCCATTTAAGCTTTTATTTAAGCTACCCAAAGGGAACAAAAGTTTAGACGAGAATATAAGGTAAATAGCACTAAATTTTGCCCTTATGAAATTATTTCACTACTCACTTCCTCGGCTCAACTTTTCCCACTTTAATCAGCATTACATCGACTAAAGTCTTGTTTAATTGATAGTTTTTTTTTTTTTTTTTTTTCAAATCGCATCATTTCACTTATTTGAATTCTCTTTGAATAAGTTTGTACGATTTTTTCAACTAATAGTCCATATAAATTTAAGAACCAAACATAGTAAAAGAAAACTAGAAAGTTAAAAAAAAAAAAAGTAGTAAAACGGCTTAAGCACTTAATTTAAAAAAAAAAACATAAATTTCTTGTTGTAGCTCCACAGAGACTACTCCAAAGCTATAAACATTACTTTTTCTGTCAATTGGATCATTTGCTTGTATTCGGGATCTAAGCATCCGAATGTTTCTTGCACCATAGTGGATAATTGGGTTTGATCAAGAGGAACCAATCTTGATGCTCCAAAATCAGAC
>CAIGRP010092002.1:0-14732 GCA_903798385.1 Fraxinus cuspidata | reverse complement strand
TCATCATATATATCTCACCACTCCTCTTATCATTTTTTTCAGCCTTAATCTCCCTCTATTTATTTTTAAGAGAATCAATGACAATCTCAACTGTTAGGGTATCCCTACCACACTTAAGTTCATTCTTAACCTCTTAAATGAGTTAGACATAGAATTCAGCAAAACAATGACATCATATATTTCAGACACATTTTCATTATAATTAACAATGTCTTGAACAAGCTTATTAAAAACATCCAAATTATTATTAAGATCCTTTAAAGGATCCAAAAATCTTTTAATGAAGTATAATTTATTATGAGTAGACTTGTACAAATAGAAGTCCTCCAAATTTTTTCAAAGTTCTTTTGTAAAATCAAGTTTTCTAACTTTTCTCAAAACAATATCAAATAGCTGTAAAATGATTGAAGTGTAAACAAGTTTATCTTATTCTTTTTGTGCTTCAGCAAAATTTGCAAGAAATTTGCCATCTATGATTTTTAAAACTTTTAGTTAAATCAAAATTTCCTTTATTTTTTGTTGCCAAATTGAAAAATCTCCATTTTCATTGAAAATTCCAACTTCAAGTTATGAAAATATTTTGAAAAAATAAAACAACAAG
The DNA here is from genome assembly GCA_903798385.1 of Fraxinus cuspidata. NCBI lineage: Eukaryota > Viridiplantae > Streptophyta > Magnoliopsida > Lamiales > Oleaceae > Fraxinus > Fraxinus cuspidata. The sequence goes on along the minus strand of CAIGRP010092002.1, from coordinate 14,131 downwards.
AGTGCACAAATAGGTCACAAAAGTAATCAAAAGACCACAATATACACAATTCTAAATTCCCAAGGTTTTGTGAGATTCACATCCCAGATCAAGAGAATGTTCAAATGGATCAAGTTTAGGTATTCTAACAAAATAATTAATGCAACACGAAGATATGTTAAAAAATTTTGTTTCTCATGTATTGCAATCTTACATAGTGACTTAATGATAATTAAACACAAAAACAATATCAACTTACAATTAAATTCAACACGTCAAATAGAGTAAAAAATTTCTAAATTTCTAGCACAATCAATGGTTACCCAGCACGGTAATCTCAATCATAATATCATCCCACATGATGACTCGGTAATGCTGAAATTAAACGGGGATAAGCCAATATACTAGAACGGATCACATCTGAATGTCCGTAAATATCGAGAGATGCGAATTTAACAAACTTTAGGACCACTACTATGCACCCTAAAGCTCTAGTAACTAAAGCAATTAACCAAATATGATCGAATCCCAAATGTGACAAGGGAAAAATAGTTCAGATTTCAATGTATAACCTGAAAACTAACAAAACCAATATGTCATAAATGATGTTAGGAAAAATGTTGCACGCACTGCCTGGATTCTCTACACGTGGGCTTCACCTGTTGCTAAAGTGCCTCACGTGCCTAATCGTTGGGACCGCCTCCTCCTGCACATCACGCTAGTGGTCTCCGTTTTACCAACCGGTCATTAGATTTGCCGAAAATTGCAATTACATGTGTAGTTTTTCGGATATGTTTTTCTGCTTCGATTATGCCTATTTTCTGATTGGTTTTTAGCCGGAATTTCACCACATAAGAGCTCTGATACCAATGATAGTGGAAATTCACTCCAATATCTTTGAAATGGTGATTTTGGGGCTCAATTTTACATTACCTTTCTACCAAACAATTAATTCTAACGGTTTCAATTTACAACCAATATATTTACCTCGGTTGCTTCTCAATCTCACTCGCAAAGGACAAGATAGCATTGTTGATTTTCAAACCACAAAGGCACAGAAAACCAAGGAATAAGGCACAAAGTAGAAGAGAAGGAACAAGAGAAGTCGTTGGTTTTAGAACACAAACCATAGCCGTTTTTCTCTCAAAGATGGGCAACCACATTTTCTCTCTAATTCTACAAATCACACACATAACCAGCTAGGTCAAAGTAACTTATATATATAGGAATAATTTAGGCTTTAGTTGGACAAGAAAGGGATAAAAATGGGCCAAGATCCAGTACGGTCCATAGGTAAACATATATGGGGCGTGAGCAGCATTAATTTCTTAACATACTTCCAATGGTCCACGTTATTTTTGGGTCGAGCCATTAGACTTGGTCGATAGTAATCAATTCACCATTGGTTGAGGCATGTGAAAATATATTTCAACGTTTACATCGTCGTCCGGGATTTATTAAGTATCAAAATCCAACACTTCTGATACCTAACTCACAAAATAAAAGCTTTTCAAAAATTCCCTTTATGAATGAGTATTTCCCAAGCACGATATCAATTATCATTCTTGAATCCTGGACTAGTTTCAAGCTACAATAGAGAATAGAGGATGAATGAAAAGACACGTAGTACTTTATTGCAATTGTCAATATAATCAACAACAATTTAATTTATTTTTCTTCATTAATATTGTTAAATAGAATCTTATCGAACATGCTTGACTCACAAAATGATAATAACATAGACATCAACATCATTCATTCTGTTCAAACAAACGTTGTAAAATGAACAGGAAACTTGCAACAAAGGGTCAATATATGGCCAGCACAGTATATGTTTAAATGACATGAAAAACAAAGGCAACAATACTATTATAAATTTTGAAACATCAGGCCACACAACTGAACACTCATCATCTTATTAGATGACTAAACCACCTGTCAAGAACAAGTTCACTTATATCGTATGGGATAAAAAATGGAAAGAAGTTTAGAATCTTAGGGGATGTTCTCTTTGGATTTCAGTTTTGTGTTTGAGTTTTGAACTCATTTTAAGTTTTGTGTTTTGAGTGTCCAATTCGAGATTGTTGAAAATGTGTTCTTTTTGACATTTTGAAAAATTGTTTCAAAAATAAAAAAATGGAAAACCCATTTCCCCTCCCCCTCTCTCTCATCTCTCTCTCCTAACGAAGCCCACCACCACCACCTTCATCTCCTCTACCAATGGTAAAATTGGCCTTGACCCATGGTTGGGCTAGGTGAACCAGGTGGAGAGGAGGCTAACCCGTGTGGTACGCGATCGTGAGACGGTTGGACGGCGTCAGAATTTGCAAAACTCGGATCGTGACTATCATTCTTCTCGGATGAAATTCGAACATTGCAGAGTTGTTAGGGGTGGATTGGGGACATGGTTGGAGTCATCTAGGATGAGCATTCGACCATTGGTGTCGCATGACCAGATTTGAAGTTTCCTACAGAAACGGGTAGCGCTAGAATGATTTTTTGGCTTCCAATTTCTGCTGATTCATGTGGCTGATGAATGATTGTAGGTGATAGAAGGGAGTGAGGCGAGGTTGTTTGTGGTGGAATCCAGTGGTCTAGGTGGTCGAAAAGTGGCTTCCAATCTATTTTTGCTGGCAGTGGTTGTAGTGGTGTTGTTGTAGCTGGGGCGACAGCGGTGGTGCAGTGGTGGGTCACGGTGGTGTTGTGGTGGTCACGGTGGTACAGTGGTGGTGGTTGGGTCACGGTGGTGTTTGGCGGTGATTGAAAATACCCAAAACGCGTTTTGAAAATTTTGGTTTGATTATAACTGAAAATACTCAAAACGACAAATTTTTCATTTTGGGTTTTCTTTGTAAATTAATAATTTATTTTCAAAAACGTGTTTTCAAAAATAGGAAAGAGAACACATTTTTCACTATTTTGAAAAATCGAAAACAGAAAACGGCTTGAAAATGTTAAAGAGAACATGCTCTTAGTCTTTGAAGATTGCAACACTTGGAGCTTGTTTGACAACCATATTGGTTGAAAAAAGAAAGTTTTGAAAAGTGTTTTTTAGGAGATTGTATGGTTAAAAAGTAGGGAATTTTTTTTGATAAAAGTGTAGATTATTTTATTGTGTGAATGTGTGGTTGAAAATGACAATGCAGCAAATCATAAAATAAATTAAAGAGTGTCTTACAGGTACTCAAGTAGGCAGGTGGATATGTCTGAATCTTGGGAGATTGAAGCACTCAACATGCACCTAATTACATCTGCTCAGCTTCTGATGCTCAAACTTGACACAACCTTCCTATTGGGGCCGATTCTGAGACTTTTGAAACCCTTGTTGACTATTTATTATGAGGTCCTAATATATAATTTTTTTTACAAACGTAACAACGTTAAATATTTAAATAAATAGCATAATTATATTTAAATGAAGAGTTTATCTGATCCAAAAAAATGGAGTAGCAAAATATAACATCTCTCACAACCCCAGAGATTATGCTAACATAATATTTAGTCTTCTCACATTTTGAGATGCAAAATTAGTAATCAAATTTCTAAATCAAAAATTTCCAACATATCTTTTTCTATAGAAATCATAACTAATCCATTCAATCTCTCTTGTAGCGTGATTAATCGAAGATAAGACTTGATCAACTCCAACTTTGAAAAAAAAATTCGATGGAATCAACTGCGATAGGAATAGTCAATAGTACTCTGTAAACAACCCAAGCATTTACGAACGACAATTCATTCTCTTAATATAATCTAACACATCAATTGCTCCATTAGTTTCAATAGGTATTGCCTCTCTTGAAACTTTCAACTCAAAAATAATTATATCCCATCAAAGTCAGTAATCATGTTATGCTTCAAGTAATTTTCAAGATTAATACTAGAACACTTCAAACTAATATCATCGATAGATTTAAGCTTTTCCAAGTTAAATAAGAATTCAATAATATCATTATATATTTGAAATTGTTTAAATCGATTAGGTTTGCAGAGTGAAGATTGGGGAAAATCAAACATTTGATGGAGAAATGAAAAAAAAAACGGTTCTTCAATTTTCTTAAGAAAAAAGTTATTTTGAAATGGGTTTTATCCATCTGTCAATTTTTAACACTGCTATTGGCCACGTATTATTTTCGTCTGCCACACGAATTTTTTTGTTTAAGTGGATGGGTGAAATCGAAATAGATGATGGCATGGTAATTTCGTTTAAAAGGTGGGTGAACAATGAGTAACCCTATATTTTTTGGTGAGCAAGTAGTAACCTAAAGTAAATGTGAGTGATGGATGATTTAATTAATTGTTTATAACCAATTAATTGGATAATTTGATACTAATAAATAATTTTGACCTATTGAACATGTGATTTGAGACTGAATATGTTATTATGATTCACCAATTGTGTCAATTTGACTATGACTCTGAATGGTTTATAATTATTATGTGATTGTAATCATAAATTGTGTTATTGTAATTGCAATCTGTTTAATTAAATTATAGATCACAAAATGTGATCACTTGATTTTTGAAAAAAATTCACAATTTTGTTATTTTTAAAATTGTATTTTGAAACCTTTATAGTTATTTATTTTTTTCTTTATACTATATAAAAGTAAATATGGGATGGATTAAGCGAATAATCCGTCCAATATCAAAAGCTTTGTTTGGATATAATTTATTTTACTATTAATTTAGATTTTGAAATAAAAATCTGATCAAAAATTGTTAAGGCCCTATTTGATTTAGACTTTTTGAAATAGATTTTTGTGAAACGTGATTTTATTAGAATATGTGTTTAAAAAATAAAGAAAAGTTATTAGTGCACTTGTAAAATTTATTTTGTGATGGATATGCAAATCTATGGAAATCCTAAAGGAAGGATACCAACTTATCAAGGAAAAAGTTATTAATAAGTAATAAGAATAACGAGTTATAATTCTTATTGATAGAATACGTCCATGTTTGAGACATATTTTTGGGTTAAAATGTGTTTTGGAATAGACTTTGTTTTTTTTTTTTTTTTTTTGTGTGTTGGAAAAATGTGGTTAAAATAAGGTAAATTTATTGGTTTAGGTGTAAAATTATTTTGTGGGAAAATGTGTGGTTGAAAATGATTTTTTATTTTTTTAAATGGAGTCCAAACAAGGGCTAAATTTATCTTCTTTTCTAGAAAGAAATTGAAATACAATTACCATCAAGTTATTTGACATGTCATCCATCTAAAATTAAAGAAAGTGTGAAGAGAAAGGAGTCGTGATGATTGGAGCATGCTAAGTCAGTACAATATCGCTTATCAGTTCCCTCGACTAGTTCATTCAAGAGAAATAAAATTCTAGATATAAATGTATTTCGTGTTTTACAAAGATATTTGCAGTTAGTAGAACACACACACACATATCTTCTAAAATTGCGAGTTATTAATGAGTTTTTTGCACATTTCGTTTCCAAACTTTCAAAGTAATACAAATCTATCCTAAACCATTTGATTAGCAATAATCCATTAGTAATATTTCAATTAATTAGCAAAGTCCTTCAGTTGATTTTGGTCGTTCAAGTCACGCAAAATGACGAATGTACTATTCTTCTTGAAAAACATAAGGAAAAGATAAAAGGGGAGAAATTAAAATGTTCATGTAGTCCCTAACCTTTTATGGTTGGTAGAATAAAAAAATGAAAGAACAAAAATAAATGAGAATTAACATTAAAAAATTTCCAAAATGAGGTAGATTAAAAAATGAAAAATAAAAAAATTCAATTCATCTTTCCCCGCCACACCACAACATATCACCACTGCCATCGCCACCACTGCTAGTATTTTCAATAGTAATAATGCTAATTAATTAAAAGATTGGAATGTATTGTGGGAATAAAATTGGTGTAGGGGTAGATTACTAATCTTAAAGGTTCTGGACGAAATGTGCAAGAAATCTTATTTAATTTGTACCATTGGTCACCAATGTGTTGCCTTAATAGCAAGTTTACCTAAACTTTTAAAAGGAACAAATTGGTCCTTAACATTTCATCACTTTTCACCATCAACCTCCAACAATGAAAATAGTCCGAAATTCTGTTAAATAGTCACATAATTTACACCTCCAACTTTATAAAACGAGATTTTGCTTTTCAGTTTGGATTATTGCATCTAGAAACTTGAAGTGAAACCCGAGGAGATCACCTCAAGACCATAAATTTTTGGGGACCAAGCTTTTCTTTCCTTCTTAAAATTTAAAAAAAAAAATCATAAAAATTAAAACGTTAGTCAAGTGAAAAGAAAGTAGCTATGGTGTGAGAGTAATGTTATTCGTAATTGCTCACTGCGGCAATCATTCACATGACAAGTAGTTTTTTGATGCATTAATGTGATAATTTTTTATTGACTTACGCATCGAATAATCTCATGTCATGTGTATTCCACGTAGGCCGAATGCTGCAATGAGAGACTACAAATAAAATTGTGTATGTCTAGGTTTAACTACCGCCATCATTGTTTTATTTTTATTTATTCTGTAGTCTCTAGTCCCTCTAAACAAATACCTTCCCAACCTTCAAAATCATACTTTCAATCATCATTTTTTAAGTTCAATTTACATATTTTGTCATTTTAACATAATTCAGTAAAATTAAATTTTCTTAGACAAGCTATATTCCAAAGGAAGCAAACACCACCTAACCTAATCTTTCAAACTTAAGACTTCCACCAAATTATGAAACAGTAATAAAAGATTAAACATCAACTAGCTCTATTTTAAACATTTAGAATCAAAATTCTACTGAGACAATAGATTGAGAACCACAGATGATATTATCTCTTTCCTTTTCTGGACGGATTATAAAAAACAGTAATATTATTCGTAGTCGCTCTCTAGACAATCATCTTACGTGGTATATACATGATATGTGGATTTTTTATGCAATAATGTGGTAGTTTTTTTATTGATTTATGCATCAAATAATCATATATCACGTAAGATTGTTGTCGCAGTGAATGACTGTGAATAACATTGTTTTATAAAAGATAATCATGATTCTCTCTTGTTTTTAGGGATGGCAAAATGGCTCTTCGGCCGAGCCGCCCATGGCTTGGCCCGGAAAAGCCCGAGCCGAGTCAGCTCGTGGCTCGAAACCATCGAGTTGAAGCTCGGGCCGAGCCCCATTTCGAGGCAAAGGTTCAAGTCATGGGCCATTTTCGACTCGTCCCGTAAAAAAAAAAAATTTTGAAAACAGAAGAAAAAAAATTATCAACATGTTGCAGGTAGTTTGACAACTGATATGAAACAAACAAGAAAAAGAAAACCAAAAATCGAGCCCGCTCGGCCGGCAAGGCTCAAGCCGAAATCTCGGGTCAAGCCTCAATTTTTTGGCTGAGCTTTTGCTCGGCTCGGGCTAAAAAAAGCTCAGACCTTTTTTGCTTGAACCGAGTCCAAGCTTCGCGTTTCTTCAAACAAAACTACGACCTAAAAAAACACAAACATGCCATGTTATTGGTGGCCGTCAATCAAATAAAGCAAAAAGATTTAGCTAGCTAACCTGACTTATTATCTCGTGATTGAAACTATAATATCAAATCTATGTACAGTTTCAAAATCGCAATACAAAAATTAAAATCTACTTTTCAATGTAAAATAGACTTGCATATGTGAAGAATTAAGCATAGCATTATAAATTCATAATTTATTTTAATTCCCGATCCTCAATGGTCAAATATGTTCTTTCATCACTTAAGATTCTCACACCCCCTAAACTTATTATTCTCACTCTTTTCCAGTGTGTGAACTAAGGTTGGATTTTCTACTATTCTCACCTCTCTAGTTTAGGTAAATCTCACCAATTGCAGTTCAACATGACAATAAACAAAGATTCTTCATTAAATTTGATTGCTTCAATCTCTATGACTTAACTAAGTTAACCATCTCTTATTAATAGTCAAATTTTCTTAAACAGGTATTTGAGACTTAACCAAGACATTGGCGCGTCTTATGTTTCATGCATCTGATTTTTCTAATTTTTTTCAACAATGTTTTCTTTATTTGAAGTAGTCTCTCCCTTAAGGTTTCTAAATGACCATGTAACAAACTTTCGGCCGATGACTCACAAATCAGATGATCATAGGGCACTAGACTTTAAAGACGCTTGCAGACTTAATTGCTCGAATCTTAAAAGCTACGAAAAGAATTTTTTAAACAAAGTATTTTTTATACTTTGATTAGTGCAATGTCCCTCATTTAACACCATAACTTGAGATTTTCCCCCAATTGCATTATACTGACTTTAGACAATCCACACAAGTTCTTTAATTTCATACATGGAATCTCTATTTATCTCAACATCTTCATACAATAGTGAAATCCCTCCAAACTATTCTAAATTTGGTCCATAAATGTAAATTTAGTGATTTTGGGTTTAACATCTATGATCCACTATTTCAACATATCCAATTATGAAACCAACTCATTCTTACACAGTGCTTAACTTGATTCATGTGCTCAATATATATCAAATTTCACATAAAAATTCAAAAATTAATCTAAGCATACAATTTATTCATCATTCATAGATCAATTCATGATTCTATTTATCATTGTCAGCCAAATCAACTAACCCACACAAGCACACAAAAGTATTTTTTTTATTATTATTTTGTCTTTTTAAGAATAAATCAATAAAAACGCACATAAAAAAATGAAAACTTGTGATTTTTTTTTTAAAGAATAAATTACCTAAAAAATGAAAAAAAAAATAACAACTCATGTTTTACATCCCCAAACTTAAACTAGACATTATTCTCAATGTCATTAATTCTAAATTCCATAAAAGGGGCGGAGAATAAAGTGAAGAAATGACTTCCCTGATATGATTTGTAATTCAATGGCTTGCTTTAACTCCCATGGCACCTTGTTAATTTTGATTTAAATGTTCTATGACGTCATGTTCCTGAAAAATAAAATAAAGTATTAAGATTAAATAACTGGAACATGTATTACTTAACTCTAACATCTAATAAACCAACTAACATATCGAAGACCTAATGGAGTCACAAATAAATTAAAGAATCCTAAAACGCTAAAACGGAATAAATAAAAAAGAAGAAAGTTTGGGTTGCCTCCCAAAAAGCGATTCTTTAACGTTTTAGCTTGAATTTGTGCCGCGATTATTCTGAGACAGCTAGTTCAAGGCTTTCTTTAGAGACGGGAAAATCCTATACGTAGTATTTGATGCATTGTTCATTAATTTTGAAATTTCTCTTTGTTGGGTGGTGTAATTCAACTGTACCGTAGAAAAACACTTAGGATACCGTGAAAGGTCCAGACCACCTTGATTTCAATTTTCTTGGGAACAGCTTAAGTCTGGAGTTGTACAAAAGCACTTGATCCTCTCCATTTTGGAAAGATTTTCTATTTAGTTATCTCCATTGCCTTTAATCTCTTTGCATACAGTAATTTTCGATGCATATTATATTCAAAAGATAAAATGTATAAAGTTTCACTCACTTGAAGCCAAAAGAAGAATCCACGCAAAAGGTTCAAGCATCTTGGTTTGTCATCTTGGCATCTTAAGAGTGCTTCCTTTAGATCTGCACACAATAAGATATACATCTCAAATTAGTGTTAACCTAGAGAAAAACCTGAACTAATGGAGTAATAAAACTAAATAAAGTGAGAGGAAGAGAGTAAACTCTGAATAAGCTTTTCAATTAAAAAATAAGATTTAACAGAGGTTTTATGTATACGAAGATGAGAGAAATATAGATGATCGATTGCCCTCAAAAAATTAGTGCCATCTATACTTTTCCCTTGTTTTCTACATTTCTTTTCTAATAGGTTCATTTCGGAGTTGCTCAAACAATTAGAGTAAGTTTTAGGTTTATGAATTTGAATTTCAAGCCAAACCGAGGCGCACATTGCAGGACAACCATTCATACAAATTTAGCAGGTTAATCTGCAGCTATAAGCTATTATTATTTTCAGAATCCTAAAGGGGAGATAAGGAGGGTAATTGTGTTAGGTGCAGTGTACAGATTGTGGTAGGTGGATGTGTCTTGGAGCTATTATTTTGTGCTGGGGGAATCAGCATAATGTGAGAGAGGTAGAGCGAACTTGCTTAACAAGAGGCTAGAAATAGATTATCTCAAGCCTTTACATGAAAATTTGTTGTCGAATATTCTTGTCATGGGACTGCTTCGTCTTTTCTTTGTAGATTGATGCATTTTCATAAACTTTTCTTCTGAATTTTTCCAATTCTTGAAGGTGTAATATTCTTGTTTCTCTAGCCTTTTCTAAGTCCACGTCACCATGCCAGTGAAAAAGAGGAACCGATCGAAACCAGCAAAAAAATCGTGATGTCATTGTGGCATTGTGGACCCTATTGTCGCCACCTCTTGTGCAAATGATGTTGTCGATACCCACAACAGCTACACGCTCGTGGTGTCGCCACCACCTGTTCAACCACAACGATGGCTCACAAAGGTTCTGTCGACAATACCCAGCTGCTGTTGCACTTTGAAGAACCTCCACCGCCGAACCCCCTCATTATTGGTTGTATTCAAAAGTCAGCCAAAATTGCATCCTAGATCCTCCAATTTGTAAAGATGGTGAAGATTGTTCCTTCATTACAAATTTCAGTAACAATAATTGCAAAAATTAATCATAATAATATTGCAATAAAGTATTGAAATCAAAAGGGGAATTTATGAAATCATAATCCACCCCATTTTTTACAAGTCTCTATAAAAACAATACTCATTCACCGCCAAAAATGAATCTAAGGCCATAAATCTTTCAAAAATCAAACATTATTCATTTAATAACAAAATAAATCAAATATTTCTAAAACCAACATTTACTAACAAATACATAAAGTAACAAAGTTATTTAATTCTTAATACACAAAATAATATGAGAACTTAGGCTGTGATATCAATCGTTGGAAAAAGAAAAATTAACATCACTTAAATTAATGTCTTGTGGTGACAAACATTTAAGAATACAATATGTTTTCTAAACAAAAACACATAGGTATTTTAGAAATTATCCTTGTAGCATGTTTACAAAAATTCATTTTTGTTGTTTCTCTAGATGACTAGATCCCGCCTTCAAACTCTATGAAATTCTCTATTGATCCCGAAGAACTCAAAATGCTATAGACACTGTGGATCACAATAATAAAATCATGTAACTGAACCTTGATATATGCGTGTGATATAATTTGGATATGAATATATTTACATAAATAGATTATTTCAAATTATTCTCTTAGCTTACGTGACTGCCACATGTCGAATACACATGATTGCTCGGTTGGCACATCTTTGTCCAGTTGAATTTAATTAATTACACTGCAGTCCACGTAAAATTATAACTCCTATAATTTATCTCAATTCTTATTTTGGAGTCGTCGAGGGGACCTAACCGACCCAATTATACTAAGTTTTAATAAATTAATCTTGAACCGATCAACTACTGATCGATTGAGATCATTTATTAATCATGTTCGATTCTACTAAAAGAACAAGATTATGTTCTTGGTCTAATTGAAATTATTGAAGTTTTATACTCATAATTATGTATTTTGATTTACCATTCTTATGTATAATCTCCATTGACCGTATCAACTATTCAGAAAATGTTAAAATAACAACAATGTCCTTTTCCAGATACACAAATCCTCATATTCCAATTTCTATCCGACAGTTCCATGTGCTCACATTATAATAATAATAATTCAACAATCAATCTCAAATAACTGGACTCAATTTAATTCTTCACTAGAAAATCCTTTGATGTCGTGATCGTGCATAATAAATAGGTACGGATTTCATATTGCGAATATATGTTCTTCGTTATTTCATTTTAATTTATAAGACATCGAGTTTTTAACCAATATTTTGATCTCACACATTGATACATCGAAGAATTTCAAGTTAGAAATCGAAGTCCCTTACCCGCTTAAAATAAAGTTTGATGTGATCAAGTCCAATACATTCAAAATCTACTCCCAATCTTGTTACAAAAGTTAAAGGTGCACTTTGACAAAATTGAGATGATCTTATCAAATATAAAGTGTTCGTGTTTATTTACCAATCGTGGAATATAAAATTTAGATCAAATTATAAATCAAATATTTCTGTGTTTAACAACTTAAACACTCGATTTATAATATCAAAATGATCTATAAACCAATGCAAGGTCTAAGTAATACAAAAATTTATCGAAATACAAGTTATTTTTTATTTCAAAATATCGTGTGTACAAATAAATTTAATCGACATGCAAACACTATCCAACCCAAACATCATTTTAATCTACATATTTTGTATGATTTACAATTTTATCTATTTTTTATCCACACATTTCGTAAGATTCGTAACTTAAAATCATTTTATTTTTTTATATCAAACATACACTTTAGATAATAGATAAAATTCGGCATTTCCCAAACCCGTATGATAGATCTTTAGTTGAGGAAGTAGAAATATATGCTCAACTTTGTAATAAATTTTATAAATGATTGAAGAAATGCCTCGTAACTCTCCTATAATTTCATCCATTTCCAAATTATTTTCCATATGTATAGATAGTCATATTATTATAGTGCCATAAAATTGAATATTTTATATTTAGGATAATTAGTACATAAGATCCACATTTCACTATTATTGTGAAAAAATCCCTCCCTTCTATTTTTTGGCATTTTCACTTTAAATTACACATTTGATTACGTAAAACATCATTTTCATCAAATTTCTCAATAAAAAAAAATTGCAAAATAATGCATATAACCTTCTATTTAAATAAAACGAAAAGAAAAGAAAATAAAAGTAAAGAACTAATTGCAACCAAAGTCCNATTTTCCATATGTATAGATAGTCATATTATTATAGTGCCATAAAATTGAATATTTTATATTTAGGATAATTAGTACATAAGATCCACATTTCACTATTATTGTGAAAAAATCCCTCCCTTCTATTTTTTGGCATTTTCACTTTAAATTACACATTTGATTACGTAAAACATCATTTTCATCAAATTTCTCAATAAAAAAAAATTGCAAAATAATGCATATAACCTTCTATTTAAATAAAACGAAAAGAAAAGAAAATAAAAGTAAAGAACTAATTGCAACCAAAGTCCTTAACTTTTTTTTAAAAAAAGAATACAAACGGGTTCCAAAAAAATTCTTTAAAAAATAGAAATTAAAAAAAATCTCTCTCTCCTTCTTCCCCTCCTCCACCACTACCACTACCAACTTTTTTGGGGAATTGGATGGGGGGAAATTGTGCAATGACGAACAAAAATTTCTACGATAGAGCATTATCCTCGGAGAGAAACAATCTTTGGCGTCGAAAATTCGAAGCTCCGGAGAGGCAAAGTAGAGATTAGGACACAGTTTGGAAAATCAGAAGACTAAGGGTGCGTTTGATTGCTATATTTTCCATGAAAATTGAAATATGTGTTTTTTCGACCCAAATTTATATTTTTGTACTGTTTGATTGACATTTTTTTCCATGAAAAATATTTTCATACTTTTGGTCGCGTGACTATATTTTCCTCAAAATCAAGGAAAATATTTTCTTTAGGGGGAGTAAGATTTTATTTTTCAGGGAATTCACACACAGACACACACAAACATTCTCTCTCTCTCTCTCTCTCTCTCTCACATCTACTCACTAATAAAAAATAGACAAATATAATATTTCTTTAAAAGAATGTGGTTTTATTTTCTAGGTAATTTGTTTTTTTTTTCCCTCTCTTATCTAAACAAAAATAAAAAATAGACAAATATAATATTTTCTAAGTTGAAAACTAAATCAATCAAATACATTTAATTAATAATTTTCATACAAATAAGTTCTAGACAATTCAATTATTTCCATGCAAATTCCATACTCGAAATCAAATGCACCCTAAAAGTACACGGGGCAAGAAATCCCAAACTTCAGCAATGCAAGAAAGGCAAATTTACCCAAAAGATTTTATAATTCAACTTGGGAACAAGTAAATACAGAATCCACATTTCTTCTACTTCAAATTATACACCGACACATTGCTTTTAAGGCTTCTACCAGCCAGCTCCCGAATTATTATGCCAAAGTAAAATTGAAGGCAGTGGCTTGGCAAGAAAGATGTGACCAAGAAACATAACCTGAATACGTACT
>CAIGRP010091996.1:0-11254 GCA_903798385.1 Fraxinus cuspidata | reverse complement strand
ATGTGAGACTTTGGTCGTATACCCACCAATCAAAACTCAACATGCCATATTTCGCATGATCGAATAAACCCAATGCACCCAAACCTGGAAAAATTTCAGCAATAAAATCCAATTTCACATAATTCTCTAAAAAATCTCGAATCCATTGAACAAGAGCAAGTTGAGCAGTCGTCGAAAATAAAACCAATAGGGTAAAACACCATTTGGCATCCGATTGCAACAGATCAAAAGAATAGGATAAAAGTTGCAATTCACTTAAACGTATGAGACCACGGCTATCATTTTCCCTTAAATATAAAGCTCGTTGAACCAATCTCCATCATATTGCTATGAATTAAAAAATGAATAAATCTTACTACAGTAAAATTTCGATAAATGAATCCAACTTGGACCGATGTACTAAATTAATAACCCTACTAAATACATAAGATAATAATTTTTGTCGGGATCCTTTAAAGCCCAATGAATATATAAAATAATACCACTTAAATTCATAAAAGTAAATACTAAAACAAATTAACAAACTTTTAATTTGACAACATTTTTTCCAATTAGCCTCTGTTTCAAAATATGCATTTAAAGTCTTTGCTTTTTCTTTGCACCCAAATCAAACTAAATTTTATCTTTAATTTTTTGCAATGCACATACTACATTTGACATATTTTTTTCATTTAGTACAAAGTAGTTATTTAATTTTACGATTGCTTGAAATGTTTCTTATATAGTTGGTAAAACACAACAATCATTTGGATCATGATCATCATTGATATGTATATTTAAGTACCCGTTGAATAATATAATATTTTCATTAGTAAAGATTCAATCACCGCGTCATTTTTACTAAGATAGTTTAAAAAGTGCTCAACATCCCCACCGGTTGACTAGAATTACTTGAACAATTAATCTTTCAAGTTATTAAACTTTGAAGCTAATGTGGTACATTAATGTTTCCTTTTTAATGTGTGTATGTGATTGCCTTTTTGCGTATTTATGGATTAAATTTTGAATTTCAGCACATTCAATTTTTTTTTTAAAATTTCCTACAAATATTATGGTAAAATATAATCAAGTTATAAAAAATATAAAATACTCTATAAATTAATAAATATTTATTTATCGATAAAATAATAATCCTTCTAAAATAATATTTTTCTCTCCATCCCTACATTATTATTCTATTACTGTATCAATAGCAATTAAATAAAGCAAAATATGAAAGAAAGCAAGAAAACACACTCTCTAAAATGATTTATAATGTGAAAGCTACATGCACATGGTATTGCAAAGCTGCATCATATCAAAGAAAAAAAATTACAAAATGGTAATTATATTCATACTACAATTTTTATTTGAATAATGCTAGATGTATACTCCAATTATACATCCTTATTGACGTTTGATGTGGTGTTAAAAGATAATTGGCGGAACTTTTTTTAAATTGACTAATAGTGTGATGTCACGCGACAATGTAAAATATGATGTACATGTAGCATAATTGTTTTTATTTATTGCATCAAATTTTAATTGCACTTAAGATTGTTGATCATTGCTCATTATAGCACTTAATAATCCAAACGATTTTTCATGTTAATCTTATCCTCAAACTTTTCATTAATTAACACATTTTGTATTTGATAATAATTTTATATCCAAAAGTCCATCGAAATGGTATAAAACAACTTATTTTTCAATCATATTTCTAAACAATAAATAAATAAAAAGTGCAAAAAAAATATTTTTCTCTCATTTCAGAGTATAAAAATAAAATATTTTGATATAAATCATCATCAATGATGAGTCGTACTAATGGAAGGTTGATGATAAACTAAAAAAAAAGTTGAAAAGTATTTGCTACAATAAATAAATATTGATGAGTTTAATTGCAATTAAAATATGGTGTATGAAATAAAAATTACAGTGACGATATAACCACCCGTTACAAAATTCATGTCTCTCTATAGTTTTTCTATTATGACACTTCGAAAAAAGGCCTCTCCTTACAAATTCCACATATCCAATTAATATAATAGCATCTGCAAGTGGGCTGTCTGCATCATGTTTCTATCCCTTCAAAACTTTTCATTGGTTACGAGTCACCATTTTAAGAGTTTTTCACCATTGGTCTGGACCATAAAAGACTTACCAGAAATTTCCCCTTTTTTACATTTCATCCACTCGATTAAAAAAGAAATACATTTATTTATTTAAATTATATCTTTAAATTATCCTAACCTGTATGACGGATTATGCTTTTTTACGCCTACCACGTGGAAATTCATTATAATTGATTAGTGTCAATTTGATATTGATATCTAATGAACCGACTGATCGAAAAATTTAATTGTTTATTAAAATATGACACATTCTCACGTACATGTATTTTAATTTTATCTTCAACGTTATACTACTTATATTACAGTTCTATTCCCCCACAATGTATATTGCAACAATCAATTTTGTACATGTATAACTCGATATTCCCAGCCCACATTTCTTTTTCATAGCTTGTTGAGGTCATTTTCCCTCACAAAGAGCCCATGGAAGCCATAAGGTACCCTCCTTGGTAGCTTAACAGCAGCCACAATATCAAGATTTGGGGACTTGGCATCCATAACCAAGAATCTTGATTCTACTGTCTTCTCATTATGCACATAACTCACCACATAACCATCATCTTCATCTGCATTTGGATTGTTAGGCTCTTTTGCCACAAAAAATGGTTCACCACCAAAGCAACCTTCTCCATAAAGCCGACTCGCCACGATGCAGTCGCAACGATCGCAATCCGATATCGATACGTCGAGCTTCACCACCCCCGATATTTTCGGCATTGGATCTCCTACTGCTGCATACACATACCTATATATAGACATGAAGAGAATATTCCTTAGAACAAATAATATGTCGTTATTTCTTAATCCGGTTTTTTATATTCATCTTGAATTTTCAAATTGTAGTTACTCTTTCTTTTCTTGTTTGTTCATTAGTTTTATGTAATACATCCTTTAATTTAGATGCAGTAATTTTTAAAATTAGTTTTATGGACGTTCGAGCTTAGGAAAGTAGAAGGTTACATGTTCAAATTTTTGGGGATAACTAGTAGTCTCCAAAGTTCATTTGGTTTCAAATTGGTCAGTATATCTGCACTTCATTTCAATTTGATCATACTAGTCTATCACATTTTGTTAAGGATGTCAACGAATCGAACCGAAACTCACAGCTAGGACCCGGCTCGGGTAAAAATGGTTTGGCTTTTTTGGTCTGATCTGAGCCGAGCTTTTGCTAGGTCAAAAAATCTAGGCTCAACTCGAGCTTTCAGCTCTGTCCTTATCGAGCCGAGCTGAATCGGCTCATTTTTTTATTTTAATATTTTTATAATTAAAAGAGCATGCTGCCTCTGCGTGGCTGCCTACTATTGTTGTTGTTTGCTACTAGTGGCAGCTGCTACATGTATACAGATTTATATATTTTTTTTTCAAATTTGCTTACGGGCCGAAAATAGCCTATGACATGGGCCAACCTGTGTGGCTCGACGAGCCACAAGGGATAGCTCAGGCTTAAGCCGACGCTCTAAAATGGGGCTCGATAAAATCGAGCTGAGTGCCAAGCCGGCTCAAGCTTTTCCATAACCGAGCCACAGATAGTCTGAGTCGGCGAGCCAAATTGACACCCCTACATTTTATTAGTCAAAATAACACGCATAGATAGAATGACCTAATTCTAGAAAATATTTAAGTTGGGTGACCAACTTAGAATAAACTTTAAATTTATTGACCAATTTGGAGCAAAATAAAATTTTAGTGACCAACATTAAATTTCACTAAAGGTTCAATCACCACCCATTTTTTTAACCCAAATTTTTCTAGAAGAACTCTACCTTTGATTTTTTATTTTTTTCATCTACTCTACTACCTCGTCCAACTTGTCACAAAATCGTCAAGTAGTCACAAGTTCACGAATTGGTCAAGTAGAGCATTCAACTCCTTGAATAGAACAACTTTACTCGCTACTTCTATTAAAAATTCTTTTTTAATAAGAGGTAGTTTATCTATTTTTAAGTAAAAAAGATTAGTTGTCTTGAAGATTAATTCATCGAAAAATACGTACTTGTTTTTCTTTCCAAGATAAGCTGGATTGATCACAGCAAAGTCAAGATTTCTTGTTGAAACTGGATGCCTGGACACCATGCCTGTCTTGAGGTCAATCTTCACCTTTTCTACTGATGCATGAATTAAATCCATACGCTCCAACGTATGTTCAACTGACAATATATTTGGTGCCACCAATACGATTGTATCACCATCATCTTCGTCCCAACCGTTGATTGTGTGTACTATATTGAATCCAGGCACATCAAACCACTTCATTTCTGATTCATCCTTAGCATATCTCGGAATTACTCCGAGGCGGGGCACTTTGCTGGGATTTGCCCCGACAGGAGATCCTCCGGCCATCATCTCCATAGGGTTCATTCCAATTTGTATTTCGGGGAATATTGCGTATTTTTTGGTGATGGCAAAGTCGTGAAGAAACGAGGGGCTTGTCATGGAAAAGATTGGTACGTCGGGTTGTTTTGTTCCGTCAGCATTGAATCGGAAAAATGTTAAGAATGGAGGCATTGGGCCATATCGAAAGGCGAAGGCCTCCTCGGTGTCAAGATCAATTTTAGGATGTGCCGTCATGCTCATGAAAAGCTTACCTGTTGAAAACAAAATTTAAATGAATTTTTTCTCATTTAATAAGAGTAATGTTATTTAGATCCATGTCTACGTGGCATTAAATGACATGTTATTATTTAATGCTATATTAGCACCACGTAAACTTAAGTTATAACTCCAATGGAGCTAAATAACATTATTCATGTAATAAAGGTGATGGCTAATTTATCAAAATTATTCACATATCTAAATTTTGATGAAAAAATGAATCCAACATGAACATGAGCGGGGCTTGGAAGGTGAAATCTAAATGAAAATAAATATAAATTAGCTTTGAGTTTACATGAATCAATGTCACAACAAATAAAGTTCCTTGAATAACCCTCCATCATTTATGAGAACTTCCGTCTATGTAACCCTTTTGATGAAAAAGTGAATCTGACTCCATTATTAAAAACTATGTCATGCTTTTCATGAAAAAAAGTGAGTCCTATAGGGACACATTGAAGACAAGATTTAGATTAATGATCTAATAGTTTAGGGCTTGGTTGGAAAAAAAATTTTATTGCTGATTCTAATAGTTTTTGGGTGGTACTATTTATGAGACAATGAAAAAATGAGTGCTTATTAATTTTTTGGATACTAAATTTCAGTGTAGTGGGCCATGCATGTTCTCCAAAATAATTATTGGCATAGGTGATTTTTTATAGATCTACCCCACAATAGATCTACCCCACAAAAGAACGGGACATGATAATTATTTATAACCCAACTCGAGCAAGATTCAAAAAAACCCAACGAATCCATAAAAAATCTATATGTTGNGTTTTTCAAAATTTCTTCCAATTTTACCCTCTAAAATAATTAGTTTAAAAGACAACAATTCAATTATGCATAAAAAATGCTTATAAGTAAAAAATAAATTAAATTAAAAATTTACTTGTAAGGAAAAACATACTTTATATCTAAAAAACTTACTTTTAACTTAAAATTTACTTACTTAAATAAAAAATCACTTTTATGTAAAAATTGATAATATTAAGTGAAAAATACTACAAATAAGACAAAAAAAATTCACTATTAAATTAAAAAAAAAAGTAAAACTTATAAGTACAAAATTAACTTATAATTGTAAAATTTATTTATAAGTAATTATAAAATAAAAATTATTTCCATGTAAATATTTTACTGTAAAAGTTAAAAACTAAATTAAATGTATAAAATTGCTTATAACCGTTTGAAGCCCATTTTTTCAATAAGAACGCATTTTGAAATAGTAGATTGATGGATAATTTATAATTTAAAAAATAGGAGATATTTAGGATTTGCGTCTAATATTATTTTATTGAAAAATATGTGACTGAAAAGAAGAGAGAGAAAGAAATATATTTTGAAAATAATGAGGATCAAATAAGGCAAAATATCACTTATGAATAAAAAGTATTCATACTAGAAATTATAAATTGAACATTTTTAGTGACCTATACATTTTAATTCATATTATTTACACATACTTGTTTATATGTCTACATGTAATTTTTTTTCTTTTAAAAAACATTTAAAATTAATGATTAATGTCCTCTCAAACATGATCAAACCATTTTAATTATCATAAAAACTACCCAAAATCTCATCATCTCTCAAAATCGATACTTGAAAAAAAAAAAAGAAAAAAAAGAACTGAAACTCCCAATCAGTACTTAAAGTTTCACACTAGGTGATCGAACTTACCATCAAAATCGTTTCGACCCTCAGTAAAAATATCCCCATTTTCTGCCACTTTTACTTCATATGGAAGATCAGATTCGCCTAAAGCATATAGCTTTCCACCAATAAGTGCCAAGCTGGTGTTTGCAAGGCCAATGCCATTGGCAGGACTGAATTGCCCAGCGACCATTCGAGCAGCAGCAAGTGCACCGCGCGCGGCGGAAGCCGTGAGGCCATTGAACCCTGAAAACACATTAGGAATAACTGAAAACCCATTTTTGTTTTCAACTGTGTACTTATAGGTCTTGACATATCGGCTACAAAGAGTGGCTTTTCCGTCGGAAATTCTTATCGAATGCAGCATCCCATCCCCGTCGAATAGATGGTAAGGGCCGCGCGGAAGGAATTGAGGATTCGGGCCATTGCGGATGTATGCACCATTAAGGCAAGTAGGAAGAGAGCCTTCCACTACTTGACATAGCGTGGGAGGAAGCTCGTCCACCGGTGCAAAGTTGTCCGAAAGAACATACCTTGGATCGACTGAGGGACGAAGAGGAGGGTCAACAAAAGTGTTTATGAAGCCATCAATAACGTTAAAGATAGTTGTTGGCAATGATAACGGCTCCGTTGGCCTTTTACGAGTATTTGTTTGTTGGAGTGTTGGTGGTGGAGTTTGTTTCTTTAGTGGCTGAGGTGCAGCCCTTCTGGTGGTGGTGGTGGTGGTGGAGCTGCTGGTTTTTGGTTTGTCTTCAATTCTAACTGATGAAATATTTAGAGAATTGGGTTGAGGAAGGGGTGATGTTGGGGGTGGTGACAAGGGGATCGGAAAGAAATTGTACTTGGGATGTAATTTAGGAAGAAAAGTGGAAGAAAGTGTGTCCATTCTTTTTCTTCTTGATTAGCTTGCAAGCAAGAAAAACCAATTGATCATAAAGGAAAGGTGAAGAATCTAATAATGCACAAATTGAAGGTCCCATAGGAGGAGTATTTATGCAGTAAAGTATAGGGATATGGGTGAGAAAGGAGACAGTTCATACAAATTTTGTCATTCAAAATATCCACTGTTGTTGTCCTTTTTTTCCCTTTTTTTTTTTTTTTTCTGGAATGAACATAATTGTAATTTTTTGTGTTTTTTTTATTTGTTACGTTTTTGTGTATTGCATGAGAAATCTGCATATGCATATCGGCATATGTTTAACAAATGTTTATAAATAGAATAAATGAATTTTAAAGAAGTTGGTAATATTTGTTGATCATATAACACATTCGAATAAAAAATTATTTGCCGCAAGTGTTTATATACATGTTTATAAACCAAACATAGGCATTTTTAATTTCTCTTCTTCTTTTTAATACGAAAAATAGTTACGTCTTTAATGCAACATAAATAAGGCACCTCCTTCAATGTATTCATTTCACGTGATATAAAATTAGTCACTTCCCTTGTCTACTCACTACACCAAGCACATATTAGTAAAATCTTTTTCTTTGGAAACATCTTCATTAGGATGTCACCTCCAATTCAATTTTTCTATTCTGTTTTTCATTTTATTAAATTGCTTCTCGAATAAAGTAATATTTTATAGCGATTGTGTTATCATGAACTATTAAATTTCTTCCCACAACAATACTGATATATTTTTCATCATAAAACAAGGTAGTGTTCGTCCTTTGCTTCTCCCTTGTCTTCAACAGATCTTCTAATGCATATTATTGGAGAACGTAAGTGTTATGTTCTATATTCAATCAATTTCGAACAAAAAACATTTTAATATATAATTTATACATTTTTATGGCAAGATCTATTATTTGATTGAATTAATGTTCTAATAAATTAAATAATAAAATCCGTAGATTCAAATAGTTGTAATTTGTTAATTGCAAGGAGTTGTGATTGTGAGATAAAAATTATATATGATTGAATCTTAAATCGTCTGTGATTGTACATAATAACGATATATAGATATCGTTATTACGGATAGATCATCACGTGTGGCATTTCTTACTTGTGAAGTAAGTAGCTGATCTCACAAGTTAAAGTGTGGTGACATTTAAATGAAAACGTGAATATTTTATTATAGAGCAAAACATTTGAAATTTGTTGTAGAGATTCCACATGGATAACTATATGAGTGTTAGTGGTTAATCTGACTCTAACGTTCATTAGTAAAATTGGTCATTTGACTTGAAGTCATCATAGTGCCTTATATGATAACATACATACTTTGGTGTTGTTGGATGTTGCTCTATCAAGAGTCGCTAATACGACATCGTTTTGGTATGTCGAGAATCATATGAAAGTTGTCAATGATTAATAGAAGATTCTCACTCTTAGATAGTAAGAGATTATGATCTATATTTCATTCAATTAAGTTAATAATGAAATCATTGGCCAATGTGTACTCATAAGTCAAAAAAGAGTTTTCGACTTATATTGACTTAATAGTGGGATGAAGGATACGATTGATAATTGAGATTGACACACTCATATCTCGTAAGTGATCGGATTATAATGACGAAAGGATTACAAATTCATGGTAACGAACAAGTTTGATTTTGTCATGCCACATGACATTTCTCGTTACATGTATTGTCAGACACATTACCAGATGTCAATTTGGGACGATGAATGTGAATTGATGATAAATTAAAATGAGGTATTTTAATGTATCAATTTTGGTTAGACAAAATAATAATTCACGTCGTTAGATATGATAATTGGAAATTTAATGGGTCACACACAAAAAGAAAAATAGGAGAATGAGATTTACCAACTAATTAACAAGTGTTGTACAATTAATTAATTTGATTACTTGTTAATATGTTCAAATTAATTAATTGAATTAATTAATTTATTGACATAATTTAATTAATTGGATTAATTAAATATTGGATCGGATTAAGTTTAAGAGATCCGTCAAGCCCACTTGGACTTAAATTAATAAGCCATTAGGATTTCGAAAAATTGAATAATTCATATTCTTGCTAGCTCAAGAAAAGAGAAACCCTAATTTTCTCGTTCTTATTACTTATATGAGATTTCCTTTGGAGGCTGAACAATTGGAATGTGAATTGCAGTTTGTGATTTCTATCTAAATACAAAGTAAATTCGTAGTGGGTTGAGTCGTAATGTTATAATCTTCTTTGATGACTTGCTACTTGTATTTGAGTTGCTAGGCCACGAGAACGTGACTGGACATTGATTTGTGCGTCTTTTATTAGCTTATTATTATTGTTTTCTTATTTTTATTCTATTTCTTTGTTACTTTAATTACCTACGAACGTTTGTTTACGTTCATTGTTGATTTCTTGATTTGTCCAATACGAGATTTGTCTCAAAATTCTGTCAATTTTATTAGTCATGCCATAAACACATTAAAACGTTTATCTTAAGTCAAAAAGTATTTGACTTCAAAAGTTATTCACTTAATTAAAGTGAATTACAGCCCAACATAGGCATCGAATAAATAGTCCAAAGTTCAAATTCTTTTGCCAAGCTTCATAAAATTGTGTACATACAAGATTTTCGACAAAAACAATTTGATCTACGTATAAGGAAATTGAAGAATAATTAGAATAAGTTAATTAATGAAATTATTTATCTAAATTATTTCTCTACGTCATAATCCTTCTTTTCACGTATAGATAAGGTTTGAAAACTTCGTTATCTCGAGTTATCAACTAAGATATCAATGTATTTATCATTAGGATGTGGCTATTGTAATTCATGTTGTGAGAAAATGTAGGTCCATATAAAGAAGGTATCTGATAAAAATCTTGTTTTGTGGTTGCACTCAACTGGCAATTAATGGAGAAAGGACCTTTAATTTTGGCTATTGTCACTATTTATTGGCCTCAATAATTCAACTCAACTTTAAAACATTACTTTTACTTTTATTCACAGTGATTTATTAGGGGCAATTGCATGGTTGGTCTCTAACTTGTACTAAGATCGTAAGTTATTCGATTGTATGAACAATTACATTTCAATCTTTATTTTTAATTGTACAATCAATCTTCAATGATAAAAATACTTAAATCTCTTTTCTTAAATCCTCGCACGACCCTCTTGTTATTCAACTTTACAAATTTGGATTTTGCTTCGCAACTTGGACTGATGCCGAATGGTGAACAATATAAAGTTCGCAGTCACACGAGTGTCTAAATTAAAATTGGGCAGTTTTCTTTATTAAGTACTACTTGTAAAGTTGCAATGACCAATTTCCCATTTTTAGAAGTTGAAAAACCAACTTTCTATGATAATATAAATCAGAGACAGACTTTTCAATGTTTGCCCATTTATAAAATTATAAATAATGACGTATCAAAGCTAAGTTGGAGAATAACATTTCAAAATAAGCAATAAAAGAAATTATTTCCCGTATGGACCACTTTCAGCAAACTATCACACTTCACTTTGTGAAGCAATTTTTATTATATCGTGTCTAAATGATTCTTCTGAGAGTAGGTCTTAGCATAGGGATAGCAATTTTTCTCATTCCGCACCGAACGGGTTGACGGGACGGTGTGGGGCGAGGATGCCCCACCCCAAACACGCCCCGTGAAGATTAAAAAAATAAAATTAATAAACTATAAAAAAAACAAAAAAAAAAACAAAACAAAACGGGGCTGGAAACGTGACCCGAACCCACCCCGCCCAGTTCCGTTTAAGGCGGGGTGGGTCGCGGAGCTGGGCCCCCGCCCCACCCTGTACCCGCTACATTGCCATCACTATCTTAGCATTGAATATTGTACAAATTTGTGAATAACAAGCAAACCCAGCCTGAACCAAAGCCACAAAAGCAAGGGCTTAGGGCCTGGAATCTTTGAGGGACCTCAAAAAAATCAAAGTGGTTGATCAAACAATGACCCAAAGTTGATTGAAAAAA
>CAIGRP010091988.1:0-25616 GCA_903798385.1 Fraxinus cuspidata | reverse complement strand
GTAGCTTTTGGATCGTGGGATAAAACTGCTTTCATACCTCTCTTTAAATAAAGGTACTATGCTTGCTTGGGTCTTGGGCGTTCTACTTGCTTGGACGTTCTGCATGCTTGGACGATAATACTCACCCCAATTCTGAGCGACTTATCAGCTTGGACGATGTTGGGCCTCCGCTAATGATTCTATTCCGGATACTGTTTTAGGACTATTCATGGTCTCTCTTGAGCCCATCATTCGAATTTCCTACTTGGACTCCCGTTTTTAGATAATTTAATTGTACCTCAATTTTATGCATCAACGTACGTATTTCGTAAAAATTGCAAATACTATTCATTTATTCTTCATTCATTTTTATCTATTTAAAATTTAAGCAAATTTATAAACAACTCCCTGTTGTAAATAATATTTTATTAGTAAATGAAAATTATATCCTGCAACTCTAGTTTTTATTACTATTGTATCCTTAATTCTTCCTTATAAATATGAGATTTTAGTTCTCAATAAAAACACAAAAGTTCATTGATTTTTCTCATTCTTCTCTCATTCTCTCTAGTTTATAACACATTATCAGTACAATATATATATTTTTTATATATATAATTCAAAGTCTAGAATTCTTTATGAAGAAAAGAAAAGGGCAGCAATACTTCATATGCATTTCAATAGAATATAAATTTCTATTCATCTTTATATTACAAACCAACTCGGCAAAAGATAATAAGTTTTTAATATGTATATACATAATCATGGAAAAGTAATTTTTTTTTTTTTTTTAAAAGAATCAATTTTGTCTGAACTCGCACAATGGAAATGGCTTTGTCACGGTTGGAACCTGCTTTTTTATTGTTGTGACTACGGTGGTCTTCAATTTCGAAGTCAGCACATGCAATTAACTTTAAAAAATAATTTGATGCAACATCCTCAATTTTCGAATGATTGAATCGATATGGTTACCTGTTGTCACATGTAGCCTTTGTCATTATTCTAATCAAATAATTTTTTTGATATCTTTTTATAAACTTAAATTGATAATATATCTCGTTGTTACTCCCGAAGAATCACAACACTACAATTATTAACATTCTACTAGAAAATATACCCCCTAAAGAGTTAATGTTTCTAAATAATATTTCGGCGTCGCTCTTGAAATAGAATAACATTATTAATATTCTTTTAGAATATTTTAGAAGAATATTAACTCAATGCTCCTGAAAAAGCATCACATAAATTATATTTATTTTAAACGAAGATGATTTTGATGTTCTCAAATAAATACAACCCACATTATAGAAATATTCAAGAAGAATATTGCATTGTTGCTCATGTAGAGCACAAATTTTAATATTTTATTGTTTAACTCGAAATGTAGAATGAATTGGTAATTTCAACATTTCAGAAGAATATTAATTGATTTCTAGGTAAAAACACAAATTAAATTACTATATTTCTAATGTCCATAAATCTATATACGTATTTATATATTGATGTTCTATTTATATTTTACTTGCTCCCGAAGAGCAAAAATTATGTTTTCACTCTTGAAGAGTAAATTCTTATACAATTTATTATTTTAAACAATAATATGTTATTGCTCCTAAAAAGCATGGCATTAAATTCTAATATTTCAAAATAATATTGACATATTGTTTTTTAAGAAGTAATAATAAAATACAACGTGTGCTTGAAATAACATATATTTTGAAGAATATATTATTTTTTAAATCATGTTTATCCCTGGATGAATACATAAAACTCATGTCATATTGACATTGATTAGTTTGTTTACTTAATTGACTGTTATATGATTATATAATATTTAATCATATTTTTCGAAATTAAATAATTGAATTATATTGTATATTGAACTAGAAGCTTAAATTGACTTTATTGTTTAGCTTTACTAGTTGAACCGTCATTGGATCAATAATGATACAAGATTAAAAATTCAAATGAATAATCAATGAAGAACCAAAATATTATTCAATCCAATAAATTTCTATATGTTATTTGTTCTCTTTCATGGAAATTTTCATTAACCATTGCTAGCTAAAATAGAGTCTGAATTCCTTATATTAATTATGGTAATAAATGGAATCCCATTATTCTCCACGTTGACCATCTAGATATTATTTGTATCTAGTAGATTTGATACAAATACAAGATAATAGCATAGTGCTCGCAACCTGGAGCTTGTGAAATTACTGTCCAAATTATGAGCATAAGTTTCAGATTATACAATAAAGGCAGTGTGTATCATTAGTACCAGTGATCCTAAATCTCAATGTTATAGTAAATGTTAGTTAAAATATCAATAAAATAGTGTTAAACGCTTCCAATTAATTTAATTGAGAAAAAGATACTTTCCTTCTCTATTTATGGAATACTATTACACATCATTCCAACATCGTAGTTCTCCTAGTTATAACTTGACTTATGGTCATAGCCTAATTTTTCCATCAAATTATTTCGATAGTGCAATATATGTAAAACTGATCTGTTACAATGCACTGAGATGGAAAATATAGAATGCTGAAAATAAATTGGTAGTTTGAATTTTTATCTCAAATGGATGATATTTTATAACGCGATTTGCTGGTTTTTAATTTGATTGAATAATTTTTTCTGCATTAGAGGAGGAATTAAGAAGATGGAAATAATGTACAAATGTATCATTATCTAAATCTTCACAAAATATAATTCAAACCAGAGGTTCGAAAGATAATTCATTTAGATACATTTACTAACCAAAGAAATCAACGTATCATGCACCAGCTTTAAATGCTCCAATACAAATTGATGTCCTAAAGGACAATTCTTTAGCATTATATTTTATATATATCTATAGAATACTTGAAGTGTGATGATATTTGATTTTAATACAAAATCTCCAAACAAAAATAGAACAAAAAATAAAGATGGTCCCATTAAGGAAGCAATACTTTTATGAGTATTTAGACACAACAAATATAAACCTCGGAAGAGGTTTAGGTACCCGATATGTTAAAAGTTGAGACATCTCAATAAGTTATGACGTTACGAGAATAATAGAATCGAAAATAAAAGGTTGTGGACGATATTTTTGTACATAACGTACTACTTCATATTATGAATAACGAGGAGATCAAATTTTTTTTTCGAAGTATATGGATCGAAGATATGATTGTCCAATTAAGAGACACAATCTTATCAAATTTGAATTTATTATAGAAATCTGAAATTTTTGGACTTGCAATCTGAAAATCTAAATATGTGCAGTTATGTAAAAAAGGAAATATGAAAATAAAGTCGTAATATGTAATGTACGACTCTCAACATAGTGAATTTTGTGGTGGATAAAATCATATGTTCGTATCTTATTATCTTGACAATGCATGAAATTTGATATTCGATTACAGTCAACTCATATGGCACGACTATTAATATTATTCCTGAATAATTTAATATGCTTGAAGTATAATTTAAGTGATATTATTACGAGGGGGAGTAAATATGCATTGTACTTCTTTTCCTTGACCAATGTTTTGTCACATTAAGTTTTCTTAATAAAAATTTTAATGAGACAACTTTTGTAACATACTTAAAAGAATATTGCACGATTTTTTTTCATTAAGATTTTTCCCATAAGGGTTTTTCAAATAAAGTTTTAATGAGGCATATTCTTTGTGTAATGAACGTCCATAACCTAAAAGACATTTATCCTCAAAATAATATTTTGATACGTATGAAACTTCTAAAATGATCAACAAGAGTTATTTTTTTACTCGTCATGTTATTATAGTCATTAAATGTTTATAAATATCTCGTATATAGACAATGTTATTTGAAGACTATATAAGATAATATGAGACGTACTTCACCAAAAATTAAAATATTGAAAACATTAATGTACCACACAATGATGAATTGATACAAGATTTGAAATCAGGGAGAGTTGTAATCTTTTTCCTTCGATCAAGTTTTGCCACATTGAGTTTTCTTGACAATGTTTTAATGAGACATATATTTTATAATGTGTTATTCAAAGGAGAGTGTTGTAAATAATATTTTATTAGCAAATGATAATTATATCCCTGTAGCTTTAGTTTTTATTACTATTGTATTCCTAATAATTCCCTATAAATATGTGATTTTGATTCTCAATAAAAACACAAAAGTTCATTAGCTTATCTCATTCTTCTCTCTTTCTTTCTAGTTTATAACACTCCCAAAATATACTTTATTCATCTTAAGGAAGATCCAGTGCAATATTATCGAGTCACTAAATAACGTGGATAGTATCTTTTTCTTAGAGAAGTAATTTACATTCTTTAAACAAAAAATAAAAAATAAAAAAAATTCCTTTCTCCATCTCGCCTCTTCATCATTAGATTTAATGAAAGTTCTTGAACAACTAAATTGTTGTGTAATTTGTTCATATCGATTCTAAAACGTCATTTTTTTTTTCATTTATTCTAGGAAACAAGAGTACATAAATCGAAAAGAAAAATAATAGAAAAGGCGAGAGAGGTAAATTTTTTTCGTAAACTTCTATAAACTTTCATTTAAAACTTCTATAAACTTTTAACGGATTTATGCTACAACAAAAGTAGCTTTTTACGGCATTTATTTACGTCGTGCGTTTCAGCATGCTGTAAAAAGTCTATTTGGCGGCATGCCATAAATGTGTGCCATAATAATTCAATTATTTAAATTATTTACGGTATATATTTAGGGCACGCCGTAAATGGTCTATTATTATGGCATAATTTTCAAGAATGCTGTAAATTGTTTATTTATTTTATTTTATAAAATAAAATAATACGCCGTGCTTATTGTATGTCGTAATAAGTGCACGCCGTAAAAAGTTATCAAAATTGTGAGCGGGATTTTCCCTTTTTTTCGAGCGTAACCGGATTTTTCTTTTTCTTTTCCTTTTCCTTTATTTTTTATATTTTTTTTCATCCATATTTTTTCCTTCTCTTTTTCCTTCCTTTTTTCCTCCCCAAAACTCCTACGCTTTCTTCCTAGTTTCTTCTTTCTTCTCCCTTTCCATTAATGCCTACATAGACAACTCATTTCCAAATTTTCACCGGAGGTGGCGTCTTCATCAATCACCCATTTATTGCAATCTCATTAGCGGACCCAAACCCTTTCCCCCTTCCCACCCAAACCCTTTCCCCTTTACAAGCTCATTAAAATTTATCCAAATAAATCTTATGGTTTTCTCGAAATCATATTACAAATCGTCAATCTTTTGATTTTGGTGCAAGATAATCTTGGAGCAGGCTTTGAAGGTGGATACTCTAGATTTTTTTAAACATGTAATTATAAATTTTATGTTTTCCTTTAACTTTATGGGTTCTTTCTCTATAATTCAACAATTTTGAGTTATCCATCACAAGACTTAACTTTTTTTTTTTTCCTATAATATTACGACTGATAATTTTTTTTTTTTTTTGTGTTGAATGACTTCTGGTCCTCTGTAGCCCTTTGTTCATTCACTTGCGTGTTTTATTTTCAAGATAATTGAAGTTTGGCTAATAGGGCTATTGTTTTACGGTATGTTATGAACCTAAGTATGTAGCCGGATGGTAAATTGGTAAGGACCAATTTGAGCATTGAAACAGAGAATTTCTCACTTGGCATCATATGATGAAGTTGCCAACTTCCCTCTTACTCATTGATAATGTTGATAAATGGCTTGTTTAGTCAGGCAAATTATAGAGTACTCTACGACTTTAAGATAAAAAAAGAAGCAAAAGTTTTGTATTTCATGATGTATTGTCATGCCCTACCGTCTTGTTCAATTTTTATTGCATGCCAAACATGCAATTAGGGACTGTTAATCTTAAGCTACAATTACTCTCTTTCTCAAAGAAGTTAGGCACATGTCATTGGGTTGACAGCTTGTGGGTATTATTAATACTATACAGGATAATGTTTTTTTTTCCCCTTAGTGAACTAAACAATGAAATAGGCTGACATCTCAAAATTTGAGCAACTTTTTGACATTAGAACTCTGCATATTGATTTTCAATGACATTCTTTGAATTTAAGCATGGAGATATGGGAAAAAGTGATAATTTTAGACTTTTTACTCGTCTAATTGGTGGTTCATTTTATTTTTGCTAGTCTATTAATCCCCTAGAAATTTATTATGTGTCTATGTTATATGAACATTAAGGGAGTGTCGGCAACATCTGCTTAAAAATTCATAATTTATCGAAGAAGATTTTACACCTCTAAATGTGTGATCTAGATATCAGGAAGTAGTTGCAGCACCATTGTCTTAATTAAAGAGAAAGTGTAACGATCTTCATAAATGAACTATTTGGCCTATGTGAGTAAAATTCTCCCAGAAATTTGTGTGCGTGACTCCAAGTTATTTTCTTTCCTGCACCTTGCTTTTCCCGTGTTTACATTTCTGTCAATGTTATGTAACTTAAGTCATTTGTACTTATTTATCTGACATGTAATAAGAAAACCCGTTTTAAGCATTTTAGTAGTATTCTAAAGATTTGTTGCTTTGTAATTCACATGGACTTCTTCACACGTGCCATGAGAGATTGCCTTTATGTGTTGATGTTTTGTGGCTCTATATGTTAGTATTTTTAATCAATTTTTGGTAGGTATGGTGTTTATAGATTTACTTCTGTTAGAGCTCATATACTAATCAAATTCTCTTTATAGTTTTACTAACGATATACTCAATTAATTACTTGTCATATATACTATGTTGATTAATAAAAGTTAATGTATTTTTTTGATATACTTTTGATTTACATGCTCACTCTAAGTTTATTAATTATACCTTTATTATTTTTGTGGTGTGTAGGGAGTTGATATTTTGTGGAATAGCTAAATTGTCGGTCAAAGAAGTAAACTTTGATATGGTTTAATCATTTTTTTTTTTAGTAGTCTTTTGAGAATTGTTGAGGTGAATTTTACATTGACATATTATATTGAATCGTACTCAAAATTTCTATTTATTGAAACAATGGAAAACTTGATTATATTGGATTAATTTTGTTTTGTAACTATTATAGGTTTGCTGGTAATAAAATAAATAAATAAATTTTAAATAATTAAATTGATGTTTACGGTGTGTTTAAGCATGTTGTAAATTTAACAAACTTTTCACGGTGTGCTACTAAGTATGTCGTAAATTCCATAACTTTTTATCGCGTGTTCAAATGTAAATCGAAAATTTAGTACCTTATATGGTGTTCAGTGACGCGCCATAAAAAGTATATCACATTTTACGACATACATTTATAGAACGCCGTAAAGAAGTGAGATAGGGTTTACATTTTAACACGCTGTAAAAAGTGAGATACTTTTTGTGGAGTGTCACTAAACTTCGTAGAAAGTTTTTTATTTTTTATTTTTTTTCATGGTTGAAGAAATTCTAAACTATTATATTTCACCACAACATATGTATGTAAATCATTATATACATATAGCACAACTTTGTAAAAAAATATAATTGGTAGAAGGTTCTTAGAGGAAAGATACAAGAAATATATTGAAAGAACGAAAATACATATTAAAAAAATTATTTGTTGAAGAAAATCTCCAAAATCTTGTGGTGAATTGAGACACAATTTTTGACATTTTGTTTTTGTACTTTTTACCTATAGACTTTTATAAAAAAAATAAAAATTAAATGTTATTTACATTTTGAATACTAGGAGCTATAGAGGTTTTTGAAAAGTTTTACAATTGAATATTCATACTTTTTAAACCTCAAAAAGTATCAATTAATACATTATTCTATTTGGTTTAGCTAAAAGAATTTGATAAAAATTATTTAAGTGAAAATTAACAATTAATTTTAATTATAAATTTCATGAAACTCATAACTTCTACCAACTTTTTAACCACATATTTCAACTTTTTAAACCAAATTTACCAAAAATTTGAATTTTAGCAAAGCAGAACATGGGCTAAACACCTTTACCTCTACCAAAAATAAGTTGCTTTCTCGAATTTCCTTTTCACCACTTTTTCTTGTATTCCGAAGACGCCATCAAAATTTATATACTACAGCTATATATTGTAATTTTTTTTAACTGCATCCAAATCTCGACATCGAATGGATCGATCCATGTATTTCAAATTTCAGAACCATTCAAACTCGAGGTTCGATCAATTCTACCCACATATATATTTTTTAAAAATAGTGATATGACAATACAAATTATATTTAACAAAATAAAGCATGATTCCTTGTGCATATTAAAACTCTTAGTCTAGTGCAAATATGTTACAAAATAGTATTTAATATTTAGTAAAGCATAAAAACCAAAATAAAAAATGAAAAATTATAAAACAAAAAAAAAAAGAAAGTACTAGATTCCACAAATACTAAAAACAATATATATTCATTTATTTGAAAACAATGTAGCAATCAATATTGTGATTTTTTTTTTATCCCATCGTTTCCATGAGTCAGGATAAATAAATTGCAAACAATAAAAAATTATAAAACGATTTCTATTGAAGAACTAAGAACCATTAGGACCCGATCGGTTCTTGATTTCAATTAGAATTGGGTTTCAGTTTCGTTGGAGAAGTTCGACTTTGATTAACAAGTTATGCCATTTGTACATATTATTTTATCATATTGAATTAACAAATTGTGATTGTCAACTACCAATAAAATGTTGTCAAGTAATAGGGTAAAATCTGCTAATGTACCTATCTACATGCCTACATCATACAAAACCTCTCTCTAATCATTTTCTCTCTCTACTTATTTACAATTTCAACTTGCGGCGTTCGGTACTAAATGCATAGCCAACCTCTATAACTACTATACACCGTACACACCTAAAACTTGATTATTTCGTGTTAGCGAGAAATTCCCATCTAATCGGCATTACATTACGTACGCATTTTTATATAATTAAGTATATTTTGTTATAGGGAGAAATCAGAAGGATCGAAAATGGCGGATAAGAGGTTTATAATAGAAGTGGAGCCGGCTAAGCAAGCCAAGGATGGGAAGCCGTCGATGGGACCGGCTTATCGCAGCGTTTTTGCCAAGGATGGATTTCCGGCGCCGATTCCTGGTCTGGATAGCTGCTGGGATATTTTCCGGTATATTTTATTTAAACGGCATTGTCAATTGATTCCATGAATTTTACACTATGGAGTTTATTCGTGGGGATTCATTATATACTTGCATGAGTAAAATCTGTGATTTTTCCCTGTTGCTTGATACGATTGTGGTTTGAGTTACTGCGAGGATCATTGAAATTGGAGCTTATTTTAACGGAAGAGATATTGGATGACTAGATGAAGTTTTTTGTCTTGTGTTTTATGCTAGTATTTATTGATTTTATGCGCTGAGCTTAACTGATTTGTGCTATGGAAATTGAAAGAATTACGGTTTATGTGATCGAATTGTATGATTATAGTAGATTTTGGAATCAAAACATTAATCTTTTTTGTTTATGTTCGGTATTGGCTACAAAACATGGAGACTACTCTGTTTGACGTATTTGCTATCAAATACGTGATAGTGTATACTTGTTAGTACAATTCCTGTTCTTTTTTTTTTAATTTCCTTTTATGTCTATGCTAATGTAAAGTTTTGTAATACTTTTCAATAGTTAATAAGTAGGCTTTGTACCTTTTAAGCATAGTTATATTTAAAAAAAAAAAAAACCTCTAGTTTTCATGGTTGGCGTAGGTTGCCATTCTACCAGGTTCTTTGATAGCACTTAATAACTCTTCTTGAAGTTAATTGAATGATTCTGCTTGAAGTTTAATCTGATGTTTTTCATTTTAATGTCTTATGCTCGTGAATCTTTGAATTTAACTCTTTCCCTTGTGTCTCAGCTTGTCAGTGGAAAAATATCCCAATAACCGGATGCTGGGTCGTCGGGAAATCATAGATGGAAAGGTATATTTCAAACGAAATAAGTGTTTCATGCTTGCATGCGTGAAACTTCTGCTTATACTTCTTTTTTTTCAACTTTTACTTAACTCCATTATTTGGTTGTTGTACTCCCAGCCGGGTAAGTATGTATGGATGACGTACACAGAAGTATATGACTTGGTGATGAAAGTTGGGAATTCCGTTCGCACTTGTGGCATTGAGGAAGTAAGTTTCAATTCAGCATTTCTTGGAATCTATTTTTCTGTTGTTACTTTTCCTTTACCGAAGGAAAAACACCGCAATGTAACGTCATTTGAAGTCTTTCTCTTAGTCGTAAGTTATATCAAGTTAGCTTTCCCTATTGAACGCAGAATTTTTCTTCTACTGTAAACTGCGAGAATCAGTTGCCTTGTCATCAAACAAATATTCAGGGTTATTTAAAGATCTTCTATTTACTTAGCATTTCTTGGTTACTTATGGCTGTTAATTAGTTATTTATAAGAAATTGTGTATTTGTTTGCTTATATTGTCTTAGGTGTAGAATTTTTGTTCTTTTTCCCTTTGTCATTTCTCAATGGGGATCTCGTTGACTTCTGCCCCTTACTACTCATTTACGGTGGTTTATCTGCACTAGTAGTATACAATTAATTGAAATATTACCTGAATTCAAAATTTTTGTATCTCACTCTGTAAATGATTTTAGGCTGGACTGTGTGGTATTTATGGTGCTAATTCTCCCGAGTGGCTTATCAGTATGGAGGTACTCATTTTCTTACTATTCTCTCTCTCTCCCTCCCACTATGTTGTTTTCTTGTCGTAGTTGACAGTATGAAAACAAGGATTGCATGTCTATTTGGTTTTGTGAGTTGTAAATTGTTGGTAACATCTGCACTAACAAGTGCCCCGAGAGGAGAGTATAGTACATTATATGTTGCAATTTAATCTAACTTGAAGAAAGCAATCAAAATGTCTTCGGTGTTATTGCATTCCATATCTTTTCCTTTTCCTTCCTACTTCAAATCTTTTCCTCCCCTTTTAAAGTATTCTTAATGGATGGTTACATTTTGCATCTTAGAATTCAACATTAATGTGGTTATGAAAATATCCAGAACAGAAATTTCCACATTTCTTCTGACTCCAACAAATAAATGCAGGCGTGTAATGCTCATGGACTCTACTGTGTTCCTTTATACGACACCTTAGGTATGTAAATCTCTTCTATTGCATTCAGCTTTGCACTTGTTGTGATGCAATGGATGCCTCTGTCAGTTTACAATTCAAAGGCTTATTGGCATTTATCATCTTCTTAATGCTTTTGGGACCTATGATTTAAGACCATCCATAGTATCATTAGGTTACAAGTCCATTTTGCATGGTTTAGGTGCTGGCGCTGTCGAATTCATCATTTGTCATGCTGAAGTTACAATTGCTTTTGTGGAGGAAAAAAAAATTCCTGAGGTGCACTTGTTTAATGTTAAGAATGTAATCTTTTACAGGATTGTTTTGAAATTCTTCTGGACGATTATTCGTTTTTGTTAAATACTAGTTTCATTAAATAAATATTTTTTTACTGTTATGTATACATTTGGTTTTACTTCTTTGTATCTTATGACTGAAACAACTTCTCATGAACTTGGTGGTTATATACCAGAATGTACGTTTGATTCGTGTGATCAGGTTGAGGTCTGGGAATGTACACTTTTGCTAATACAAGCTTTTGGCCTTGCAGCTGTTGAAAACTTGTCCAAGCACAACAAAGTCCTTGAAAAGTAAGTCATTTGTGGAGTAAGATCTCTTTTTCAATATTGTGGATTTAATGAAGGTTCATGTCTACCAATCTTTTGTTTATCTGGATTTTAGCAATTGTGAGCTTTGGTAAAGTTACTTCTCAACAGAGGGAAGAAGTGGAAAAGTTTGGAGTGGTTATGTATTCTTGGGATGAATTTTTGTTATTGGTAAGTCCATTGATTTCAGTCTGTTATTACCACTTTCATGTTTGGGTTAGAATATTTTTAATCTGGGCTAAGCTTAAATAAACAATGTTAACAAGAGCTTATAAGCTTGGGTGAATGAGTTGTTATTTTGTAAAGTGTCAATTTTAAAAATGAGCTACTGCTGTATTTGATAAAAGAAATGCTGATAAGTTCTTTTTAAAGGACAAAATAACTATTCTATCACCTAAATGCTAAGAAGAGAATGAAATATTCTTTCAGCTGGTACTAGCACTAGCACTTGCATTTGCAAAGTATTTATCTGATCTCAGAATGCTAGTATATATTTGCTGTGTCTAATACTATCTGTTGGCAGAGTTTTTTTATTTAGTGAGGGGATTTGAGTGTCAATCAGTATAGAAAGATTAATGTATAGACTTTTCCTTCCATGTTGATTTCTTGCATCTAATTCTGGCGCCTCTGATATTATGCAGGGAGAAAATAAGCACTTTGATCTTCCGGTGAAAAAGAAAAGCGACATTTGCACAATAATGTATACCAGTGGAACAACTGGGGACCCCAAGGGTGTCATGATATCAAATAATAGCATTATTACTCTAGTAGCTGGAGTTAAGCGTTTGCTAGGGAGTGTGAAGGAAGCGGTGATTACATGTCTATTTATTTCTCTTAAATTTTCATGGAATACATGGTTGAATTAGATTAAATTGTCAAAATTTCAGTGGTTTCTCAAAAAAATGTAAGAAATAACTGGTGGATTATTTTAAATAAATAGAATACAAATTTTAACTTCTTTTTATTATTGCAGTTGAATGAAAGTGATGTATATATATCATATCTTCCTTTAGCGCATATATTTGATCGTGTTATTGAAGAATGCTGCATCCATCATGGAGCATCAATAGGACTTTGGCGTGGGGTAAGAAGGTTTGATTTATTGTTGTAATCATATTCAAGCTTATTAAACATTATTATTAAATCATGGCATTGCCACCTTGCCAGGACGTTAAGTTATTGGTTGAAGATATTGCAGAGCTAAAACCGACTATTTTCTGTGCAGTTCCTCGGGTATTAGATAGAATTTATTCAGGTCTGTTTCCTTCATCCATGATGTGTATTATGATCATTATCTACTTAAATTCCTTTCATCTTTTTAGTAGCACATGGAAATAGTGAAGACTATCTCTGTCTTCATTACTCTAGCATATGCCATTAGTCTAAGTATGAGAAACTGTGTATCAATGCTGGATGATATGTTGTGTTTCTTGATCATTTGTGCATAAATATACCTCATAGAAAAAAATCTAGTTTCCAACAAAAGAAAAAGTAAATTTAGGATGGGATAATATTTTTTGATTCTTTCCCCTGTAAGGCCCACCTGCAAACTATCTTGTGCATATAATTTACTGTCTGCAATTGAATTAGTTTGTAGATTTTAAATGGTGTAACTTTTGAAAAATCAAATTATGTAATTTAAAATCTGGAGAGAGAAAATATTTGCCTTCTCGGAGTAAAAGGTCCATCATTTCTATCCTGCACTTATATGCCCTCATCAACCGTAAATTTATGCCTACTTTAACTGCCACATTCATCTTGTCGTCATTGAATTCAGTTCATATTTCAGGTTTGAAGCAGAAGATTTCTTCCGGGGGTTTCATTAAACAAACTGTGTTTAATGTTGCATATTCTTTGTAAGTCCACCTCGAGCTTTTGTTTGCTCTTGATGAAGGATGATAAATATAATTATCTTTATTGTAATCTGAACATAAAGTAAATTATCGTAGGTTCCATTTTCCGTTCTTGCCTCTCTGTAGAGTGTTGGGCATCAAGTCAAAGAAAATGTCAAAGTAGCACTCGAATTATGAAGCTTTTTAACTATTTTATCATTAATTGAATAGCTCTCATCATATGATCTATAATTCTACTAATACGTTTCCAAAAACACAATTTTTATAAGCATTTTGGCAGTTAAATTACAAGTCGAGGTTTTATTACTATTACAGATAATATTATTCTGATGCCTGCATGTTAAAAATTGTAGAAAACTACGTAACTTGAGGAAGGGGATGAAATATACCGAGGCATCTCCACTTGGTGACAAAATTGCTTTCAGTAAGGTAGAAAGATATACTTGACGTCCGTGACTTCTTTTATCTTTATTCATGTTCTATTGCAATGTAACAGTTCTTGTGTGTTCTTTAGATAAAAGAAGGGCTAGGTGGCAATGTACGACTTATTTTATCTGGAGCAGCACCTCTTGCATCTCATGTGGAAGAGTTCCTAAGAGTAGTATCGTGTTCTTATGTTCTTCAAGGATACGGTAACTTAATCTTATGATATTATTCCTTACCAATTCTATTTTTTTCTTTTCGCCATACAGCATTTACTTCTTTTTCATATGAAGTTGTTCTTTTATTTTTCAAGACTTTGGACTGCTAACTGACTCCTTACTTCTTGATGCTGATCACGGCCGACAGGTCATCCGTAAATGCCAGCTGAAAAGTTCATCCTTACATAATATTTAATCTTCTATTTGTTGCTTTAAACTTTGATTAGATTTACTTTCTTCGAATACTCTGCGATTGTTTGCTCATCCTGGTGTACTAAAATTTATGCGATTGTTCCTATTCAAGCAGCTTGGTGAACTCCGTCTTTCATTATTTTGGTTCAATAGAAGATAAAAAATTATAATATATAGGTGCATGTGTTGTTGGTGGCTTAGTCACATTTAAATTGAGTGATTTTCTCTTCGGGTCATTCTTGAATGGGCACTTGTAGTACACTGGTTTGCACTGGTGCATTGATTGATAGTTATAATAGTGTGTTCTTCGCTCATGAAAAGGTGCCTGAATCTATTGTGAATTTTGATGTAGGTTTGACAGAAACTTGCGCTGGTACATTTGTCTCCATACCAGGTGAGCATGACATGCTTGGTACGGTGGGGCCCCCAGTGCCCAATGTGGATGTCTGCCTAGAATCTATTCCTGAAATGGGGTATGATGCCCTTTCAAGTAAACCACGTGGAGAAATATGCATTAGGGGAGATACTCTATTTTCAGGATACTTCAAACGTGAAGACCTTACTAAGGAAGTCTTAATTGATGGCTGGTTTCACACAGGTTTGTCTGTCCCAGTACTCATTCTTGAAAAGATTTGAGGTTTACTTTGTATCTTGTATATTGATCTTCGTAAAAATCTATTTTGTCAGGGGATATTGGTGCATGGCAACCAAATGGGAGCCTGAAAATTATTG
Organism: Fraxinus cuspidata; assembly: GCA_903798385.1. NCBI lineage: Eukaryota > Viridiplantae > Streptophyta > Magnoliopsida > Lamiales > Oleaceae > Fraxinus > Fraxinus cuspidata. The sequence goes on along the minus strand of CAIGRP010091988.1, from coordinate 10,552 downwards.
ACCGCAAGAAGAACATTTTCAAGCTCTCCCAGGGAGAATATGTTGCAGTGGAAAACTTGGAGAATATTTATGGTCTAGTTTCTGATATTGACTCGGTATGTATCTCTGTTTCAACTAAAAAAAGGCCATCTTAAACTGTTTTATTATACATGTATTTATATGGAAAACTTGGAGAATATTTATGGTCTAGTTTCTCATGTTGGTGCTGCTTATATATGATTAGAGAATCACATATTTTTTCCAATTGCAGATATGGGTTTATGGTAACAGCTTTGAGTCTTTTCTGGTCGCTGTTGTTAACCCAAAGAAGGAAGCAGTTGAACAGTGGGCTGCAGAGAATGGTATATCAGGGAACTTCGATGCCCTTTGCAAAAATGCCCGAGTGAAAGAATACATACTTGGTCACCTTACGAAGATTGCAAAAGAAAAGAAGGTTTTAACCTTCTTCCTCTGTTACCTGTGTTTTTTAGCCTACTATCACTAATCATATGTACCTCTTCATCGATTTTGTCTGTGCGTGTTTTATGTGGTTTCTGAATGTGCAAGGAAATGTTCTCAACTGTTAAAGTTTCCAACACTATAATAAACCTAATGCTCGTTCTTGGCAGTTGAAAGGTTTTGAATTCATTAAAGCCTTGCACCTTGATCCCGTGCCATTTGACATGGAACGGGACCTTCTCACCCCAACATTTAAGAGGAAGAGGCCCCAGTTGCTCAAGTACTACCAGGTAGGTTTTCTTTGTCGCGTCTGAAGTAGTCATAAGATGCTTACATTCCCTGATTTGTATAATATTAAGCTCTATGCAATTCAACGAACATTATCTATGTGGAGATACATAAATAATCTGTGCGGATGATTTAGAATTCTCCTGATGTGTTATAGATCCTGATATTGAATTTGCCTAATATTCATATTCTTAGATCTTTTGAACATTAAGCTTCAGTTGTATTTTTCTCAACTATATGATTTAATCAAATATACTGCTATTTCCTCGATACTTGGTTTTAAATATTTTTTCATTACTTCATTCTGCAGGGTGTCATCGACAATATGTACAAAAGTGCGAAATAAGCAGACTGCATGAAGGTACATTGTTCTGGGCAATGAAGTGAATGATTCAACAAGTGCTGATAGTGGCATTCTTCAATGGCTTTGGTTTGTACATATGACAATCACTGACTAATACTTTAGAGCACATTTATAGTTTCTTAGTAAATAAATGTTAGAGATTCTTGTCTCCAAATTTTGGTTGAATTCACTGGTCCTTTTGGAATAGGCCCCACGTGTTTTTATCTTGACCTTGCAATCTTTGTCTCAAACTCGCTTTCTCTAGTACGTAAATTTAATAATTGGATCCAGACTTTATGCCCTTCTTTTATTTATTTATTATTATTATTTTTGCATTCAATTATGTGAAAAATAAAAAAATAATAAAACTTGCTTGTTTCTAAGTCAACGAAAGAACCCACAGGCCACAATGGGACATATACGATCTTTGCGCCAACTATGTATATATACAAATTTCAGATAAGAAATGTTGTGGTGTTTACAGCATCAAACACAAGAAAGGGCAATGCAGAACAAACCTTAAAACCTGCTATGAACCACAAGAAAACATAAAACTTCTAATCTCTGTTGGAAAGTTAACCTGCTTAACTTCTCATTCTCATCTTTCAATTTATCTCTGTAACCAATGAAGTGGCGAATAAAGAGGATGAGCACACCTGTGTTAAATCGTCTCCACTTCTTCCGATCCTTGATCTTATTAGCCATAATCCCATCGAAATCTCTACTTAGATCACAAATCAAGAAGTAATCGAAGCTTGGTAATTCAAAAGGAGAAAAGACCTTTGGCTTGTGTCTTGTATAGCTGCACAATTCTTACATTATAATCCCATATGGAAACCATGTGAGTTTCTCTTCATAAACAGCTTCCTCTTATCTTAGACGAGAGACTAACTTGATACCGAGACCTTTGCAGGGGAACTCAAGTGGATGTATACGTACTCGCTTTTACCAGCTGCGCCAGAGTTAATCCATGCTGGAAAGAAATGGGTATCACCGGACTTTGTGAGACCCCACAAAGGAGCATGGAGCTTGGAAATTGAGAGCTTTACATTCTTGAGTGTCTTCAAAGATTTGTTTGTCACTTCTGTCAAGTATTTATGGTAAGTTTTTCCTTTGAAATCCATGAAGTTGTCACCTTCTGGACAATGGCAATTGGTTTGGCAGATGAAGGTGCAAAACAGTTTCCTGTGTTAGGTATACAATTCCAAAATGGTGTATTCGTCAAGCATTCTTATATCCCACACCGTAAGGTATGCTCCCAGAAAGATTTTCTGTCCGACAAATATGGGTATAAGGAACACATTTAATGCATGTTAGGTACGTAGTACTCGATGTGATCAAATAGTGAAAACCATCACTTCATAAGAAGAAAGGTACGTGGAGCTTGCTTGGTCACTGGTTTTGGAGCAGGCTTTGGTAGAGTAGCAATCGGTTTAAGAGAGGGAAGTTCCACTGATTTGAAAAACTATGAAGCGGTTTGTAGATTTAGTACTATAATTTCAAATACTAAGATGAAAAAGCAAGATTGTCTAACTAAATGCTTTTGCTTGTTTGTGTGTTTGTTATTATTTAGACTATAATTTTGTTTGAGGACAAATAAATGTTTAAGTTTGGGGGTATTTGATAAGTGTAATTTTTAACACTTATTCGGGACCTAAAATAACGATATTTGATAGTTCTTTTGACAAAATATTCTAAATTGTTTCATTTTATGTTTAACATGTGAAATTCTTTGAATGAAGAAGGAATTGAGGGAAGGAAGCAAAATGTGGAAAAAATGGCAAAATCCAAAGTACAAGTACTAACTTACATTACGTGAAAGAGTTGATGATTTGGAAAGCAAACATTAATTAATTGGGCCTCAATTTGGAATCTTGGATGGACTCTTATTGGGTTGAAAAATTAGGTTTTGTATGTATGTGTGTGTATATATATATATATATATGGAAGCATAATTAAAGATACACGTAGACAGAGACAATGCATAACTGATATATATATATATTGATAAACGCAGAAAGAGGCAAAGAAATCGGGTAGCAGCTGAAGAAAGAATTAATTTCAGATTTGTTTATGTTTCGTCAATTTCTGGTGACTTCGTTCCACTTTTGTGTGTTTAATTTCAATATTATGCTATGCTAGATTTTTACATTGCTAAGATATAGATGAACCCTTATTTTAAATTTTTTAGTATTACTTAATTATTTTGATGTTTATTATGGTTTAGCATGATATTCAATAATATGGTCATTAGCTGAATTGTTTGTAGATTTTATTATCATCGAGAGAGGTAATATGATCGTTAGAACGTAGTAATAAGCATTGTGATGTTCGATAGATGATAGAGATATACCTCTATGCTTCGCATGGTTATTTTGATGTTCTAACTCGTTTAATATTTTCTTATATATTGGTATATTTTATAGAGATATAGAAATGTCACATATAGAATTAGATTTAAGTGTTATTGAGTGACTTTTAAATAAATTTGGAATTTCGACCAACTCACATGATAACAATGAGTCAATTTATTTGTTGTACTAAAAATGAATTAACAAGGGGGATTCTACATCTTAGCAATGCATAAACATTTACTTTTGATAAACATTTACTTTGATTTATAGTACGTGATAAATTAGACATAGATTTATTACAAATTAATCTTGCTATTCGATTAAGGGTATTATCAACTTTAACTCGATAAAACATGTAGTACTCGTGAGTTCGACACTTTACACACTACTATATTACTTGATCATAATCTCGTTCACTTGCGGGTTTTCAAATGGTTAAGGGTCATTATTTCGTTGTGAAGAGCTTAAATCCTTTATTTAGGGGCTTGGAGTGGTTTGGGTTTGTTGTTGAAGAGTCGTCCCAACTCTCTGCTGATTTTGGTTAATTTTTCTCAATAGAGAATTGTAATGAATAGCCCGACTGCCAATTTAAAACTGCCTCAACTGCTGATATCTGGTCAGTCGAACGGTCTGATTTTCTGGATGGAAGATTCCTTATTTTCCAAGAATGAGAAGATTGTTCCTTGTCAAAAGAAACAAGTGAAGGAAATTCATTTTTCTGGGATGGATGAAACATAGCAATAGGCATAGCTGCCTATGGAGATGGCGGTGGATTATCATCCCAATCCCAATATTTGTGCAATTGTTTGCAATTATCAACTTGTGGGTCACCTTGCTCAAGGCATAGGTCATTACATTTTATTTGTATTATTTTTATTTTGGATCGTTATCTACACAACTAAGGGGTGCATAGAAGATAATTAGTAGCTAACATTTCATATATGAAACTATTAGTTATATTAATCTTTGACAATTAACTGGTATTCAGTATATTTTCATTCATACTTCTTGTTAATTTTATGTGGATTTAATATTTTCTACTAGTAATTGTATATTGAAAATATATGATAACACAAATAAATAATAAAGATATAGAATATTCGTCAGTTGCATTTAAGGTGGTTGGGATATCATTTTTCGTAATAGCGTCACCTTGATATCGTATTTGACTTATAAACTCTTTTGTTAGAAAAATCGTTATACTGAGTTGAACTAAAGTAGTATCTCAACACTATGTTGCAGGTAACATATATCATTAGTAATTGAATTTTGAGTCATCTTCTTAATAGTTCACTCGAGAAATGCACATTCTGCTAGGCTTGAAAAGTGTACTTGTATGTAAATAAATAAGTTTGAAGTCAAAGATAAAAATAAGTTGCTTTTATTTATGTATGTATGTACTAAAATAGTAACCAAATATCAATAATACAATATAAAATATAAAATTACATTACAAATACCTTCTCCTGTAATTACTTCCATTTTGTTAAATGTAACACATCACGTTGCATTTATTACATAGCACCAAAATCAGTGGCTATTTTGAAACTCAATGTAAAATGAAAATTGATTATAAATAATAAACACAAATTCTATTGGTATAAAAATAACTAATATGTAAGTGATAATCTAATCTTAACCGGATTACTTGATAATCGAAGTAATACCAAGCTCAACACATCATGAATTAATCTACTACCAATTTTTTTAATTGATTTTTAGGCAGCGCATTAGTTAATTTTTTTTATACCAATACAATTGTGTTTATTATTTATTATCAATTTTCCACAAATCACGGGATATGGTAAATATGAAAACCGTGGGACAAAACTCGTAGGTCCCGTAAAAACAGGGCTTGTGGCATTCTAAACCAAAATAAGCATAGTAGTGCTTACTCTTATTATGTTTGGCTAGGAATTATAGAAACCCCGTATGAGGCGTACTTTGATAAACATATTATATGTTAAAACCTAGAAATAAAATCCCGAAACTTTCCAAACTAATAGCAAAGCGTAAGGTAAAACGCGAGGAAATAAGGGTGCAAGAGGTTTGCCCAAAGTAGGCAAACAATTTCCACATCCAAACTAGCTACAGGCTGTTATTAAAATATCACGTGGACCAAAGAAAAATGTGATACTTTTAACAGAATTAATTACAAGTTAGCCAATAAGAGGTCGCTATCTCTAAATGACCAAATTATCCTTAAACTTAGAGAGAAATCTATAAATACCTCCACTTTTGAAAAAATAAAATATACAATTTAAATATTTTCCTTTCAAATAGCTATTTTCCTTTTTGCTCCAAGTTTGAACATCGAAGCTAGTGAGTGTAAGAGGATAAAACCATAGTTAGGTGAGACAATTTGTTGATTCATAAATGTTTCATGCCAATGCTTCTCCTTCCTAATGCCACCACTAGTTGAAAGGAACATATACCGCAAAAGTTGTACAAAAAATGGCGAAAAACCTAAGCATTTGCAGTAGAAAATGCGTATCTGCGTGCAAAGTATGAAAATCCACAGGTGAGGCAGAAAAATGAGGTCGACGCAGAGTACCAATGCCTGGTGCTAAATTTTTCCTCAAAGATAATGGTCATTTATAGACACCACAAGCCCGCAAGATCACTCCAGCAGAAAAGTGGGAAAGACCGTTGACTAGCGAATCTACTCCGAAAAGATTGGTGAATAAGGGAAATATGTAAGTCTGGAGGCATAACCATGTGAATGACCGAAGAGTAGAAAACTACAATAATCCCTACGATATTCATCCATACAAAAAGTTTGAAGGCCAACTGGCGACAAAGAGAAACGACGGGAAGGAAAACCTAAAGTATAAAAAACAAGAAATCATAGAAATATTCAACAAAATATATCGAGGCTAGTATCAGCCACAATGTTAGATAATGTGAAACAAAAAGTAGAAGAAACCCTTATGAGTTACTTCACATGTTTCAAAGCTGAAAAGATTGCTAGCGAACTTATACAAGATGAAGAGGCGATAGATGCCTTGTGAAATGGCTTGTTGGAGAGGACTCCCACCTAGCGAGAGGCAATTAAAAGGTATTCAAGTTCCTTCACCAATTAATGGATATATTATGCAATGAAATTCAGGTAGATGATATCCTCGAGAATCGAAGGAGGCATAAGCAAGGACATAAGGAAGAATTCAAAAGAAAAGCGTATACTTCACATCGGGATGGCCTAGACAACAATATCATCACTCGGATTAGGCCAAGGGCAGAAGGAGTACATTCTCTACCATATCTTCTCAAGGCAAAGACAATGAATACCTACCTCCTAGAGGATGGAAGGTAAAGTTTTGCTAAGTCCATCACAGGGAGGCCAGATACAGATGAATGCTTTGAAGTGCTCAAAATGGCAAGGATGTGGTGTAGGCTGAAAGATATTGTCAGTAACTTCGAGGAGTCAAAAGCCTCCATGTCCAAAGAAAATGTAAAATAATCAAAGGCGTGCAGACTCACCGCCAGTGGTGATCAACGTCATGAACCCCAAATCATCGACAAGAGAGATAAATATCATAATTAAAGCCCTTTAAGTGGTAGAAGGCAGTGGCGGACCCAGCACCCGGAGAGCCCCGGCGGCCGTGCGTGCTGGATTCGCGGGGAAATTTTATTTTTTTTGTTCACAATGAATAAATATTTTTAGATTATATACCTGATAATTTGTTTTAGTTTCAAACATTTCTTCTAGCTCAACTAGTTAGTGCTTCTACTTTCATGTAGGATGTCTGGTTTCGAAACTCCTTCTTACCATTTTTGTTGAAAGATTTAATTCTTTAATTTTTAACAAAATTAAATGGGATAAGGGGAGGNAAACTCCTTCTTACCATTTTTGTTGAAAGATTTAATTCTTTAATTTTTAACAAAATTAAATGGGATAAGGGGAGGAGAATCGAAACCGGGACCTCACCTTAGGATGGTAGGAGTTTGACCATTGTGACACTCATTGAATTTGATTTTAAACTTACACAAATAATATATATTACATTTTACCGGGTTTAATGCAATTCTAAAAATTTGAACTCGTGCTCTTCCTTTGAATTATATAAAATTTGGCCACAATATTATTTGGTGAATATTGCTAATTTTTACAACAAAATTATATATGTTCAGTTTGAACAAAATAATTGTTATATTTAAATTTTAGACCTTGTTTGATTCTTTTTTTTTCAAAATACATTTTTTTCCTTCTTTCAACCGTACATTTTTCAATAAAATAATATTATATACAAATTCAAAATTTATTCTTATTTTTAACCACATATTCTTCATCAAATCACTTTTCCAAAATTCACTTTTTGCAAAAAAAAAAAAAAATTGGCATCAAACGAGGCTTTTAATATTTTATTGCTGACAAAGATCAATGATTCACGGCCGCCCGTACTGACTCAAAATGTCGGGTCTGTCACTGGTAGAAAGGTATGAAGAATGCGCACAGTATACGCTCCCAAGTACATAGAAAGCCCGTACTTAAAAATATCTAGATCTAAGGTAATCTTAAAAAACTGCATTCATTTCGATTATATTTGATAATAATGCACGAAAGCATTTGTTCCAAAACGCAATGTGTTAATGATGCGAGCCATAAGAACTTGTGATGGCCAAAGCCACATTTCAAAGATAAATATTGCGAATATTCAGTCTAAAAGATTTTTTTAATATAATGCAGAGCCATTACCCTAAGGCACTCATGACGGAGATGCTTTCATCAGAATAAAAAGAATTTGACTCACAGAGGAACAAACCTACTAACAAAGCTCGGAGAAAAGATGGAATAACCAAAAGAGGAAAAGACATGTTTGAAAAGCCTCGGTTGGAAAAGCAAGTATCCGATACTGTGAATGGTGAGGTGAAACACTTACCTACCAATAACGATAACTTCGCTAGCACTCAATGAAGTGTAACCGATGAAATAGTCAAAAAAATGTTGGAACTTAAAACAAGGCTACGTGTCTTCAGTTTTCACTAAGGGATAGACCACGTCTGGCTATGTCTATAATGATGTCACGAAAGTGTTTATCGCCCTCAAAATACTAGTATAATGAGGAACTTTGTTCCTTTTGTTTTGTTACTACAAAATGATTAATGAAATAGCATACTATATTACTGAAATGCAATTATTGTAAATGTGCTTGCATAAAAGATGAGTGCAGTGACGAGAATCTAGAAATTGTCAAGCAAGCAAGTTCATGCAAAATAGCAATAATTGTATTAATAAATAATTAAACAATCTTTTACAAAAAGGAATGAAAGCTCACTAAATAAACCAGGTATTAAAGATACGCAATAGATGGATCATCTTGAATTTAGCCCCTCGATGGCACTGTCACTTTGGAAGAAGCCAGAGTAGAAGTATCAAAAAGGTCTAATGATAGCCATAGGTCCACTGGAAGAGAGAGCGTGAGATTCCATAAATTTAGAAAGATCGGAAGGAACGGACATAGTGTCCAAATCCCCAGAGGCCAATTGATGAACCTCAGAAGATAAGGATGTCTTCAACATCGTCTTCATGAGCTTCGAAAAAATCCATCTTCCATTCAGGGTGAAAATTTCTGATAATGTTAAGCTCTTTATTTTTCCCTTCCTGCGTAGCATCCTCAATCAACCGCTCCTTGCGCACAACCAACTTAGAGAGGTTTGACTCTGCAACGGATATCTCATTCCTCTCCAATTCATTGCGAAGCGAAGCTATTTCATTCAAGTTACTTGGAAGCAGCATCCGCTCAGACATGGTATAAATCAGATTCATGATTTTTGTGGGTTCTTGGTGGACTTTTGCTTAGATCAACAGTTTCCAGAAAATATAAGTCTATTTCTGGCTTGATCTTTGTATTGTTGAACTATTTTGTATCTTGGTTGCATTTTTTGGCTTTATAGTGCAATCATGCATTATTCATTTTATATGGATGCTCAACTAGGGATTAGGTATTAGAAATGGTCATCGAACCTTTGGGGCTTCAGCCAAAATAAATCTTTGTTCATTCTTTGATTTCTGCGTTTGAAGAGTTTTAAGATCAATTACTTATACACTTGTGTTCTGGGCATTTTATATATTGTTTAAGTAATTTTGAAATCTCAGATATTGTCTTTTCTTCTCGTGTTTAATTGAGTATTGAACATTAAAATTCTAGCCTTCATGTCTTTCAATCGCTCGTTGAAGTGTAAAACAAATATTCTCGATGACCGAGATCGAAGCAAATTGAACTTATCACTAAAAAAACTAATGACGTTAGCATATCTTTAGAGTTAAATCTCTTCAAGAGTCTTGACAATTTGGAGAGAATATTCTACTTTCTTTAGCTATGGCAATCTCAATACGACAAGAAAAATGGATAGCAGGATTCATGGACAGTACTAAACGCATGTCAAGCTTAATAGTGTACCGTTGAAGAATATTTCGAAGCTTGGCACTCATAAAAAATAGACGATTGTCAAATGTTTTGTTTTGTTGTAAAACAATGAGATAATCATTGATGATTATTTAGTATTATCATAATATAGAGATAAGACTTATTATTGTAACTTTTATTTTAGACCCTATATATACTAGTCTTGATTCTCAATAAAATACACAGGTCCATTGACTTCTCTTATCTTTTCTCTCCTTTTATAACACGTTATCAGCACGAAAGCTTAATTCTTTCAAAATTTAGTAAAGATAGTAATTTCTTTTTAAACATGATCATCTATCACATGTACCAAAATTAATTTGGTAACATGTGAATCATATATATATATATATATTATTTGGTTTCATTATGTGCCGCATGTGAATTGGTTTATATTACTGGTTTATGTTAATTAGTTTCATTATGTGTCTCATGTTAATTGGAATATGTTAATTTGTTTCATATCGTTGCGTGTTTCATTCTGCTACCAAAATTTCATTTTCTGCCAAATTCTAAATATTGCATAATTGTTGTAATATCATTACAGATTCATCTTTCTATTCTAGTTGTTGTATATATAGTAATTATGTCTAATTATTTAGTGTATTACATGCTAATTATTCACTAATCTTAATTAGCTTTTTTATTCGATAATATTCAATGCAATTATGACCGTGATTTTACTGTCCATACCTTCATGTGGATTAATATTATATGGTTTA
>CAIGRP010091959.1:0-11608 GCA_903798385.1 Fraxinus cuspidata | reverse complement strand
CATTATTATTTACGACCATGAATGATTTAAGATTTAGTCATATTGCAATTTTTATCTCACAATTAGAACTCCTTGTGATTAACAAATTGCAAGGACTTAAATCTACGGATTCTATTATTTAATATAATTCATTAGAAAAGAAATTTAAATAAATAATAGATCTTGCTATAAAAAAATGTATTAAACATATTAAAGTGTTTACAACCTAAATCAATTGGGTCTAGGGCATAACACTTACAATAGCATATGTAAAACACGTTTTTAGTTCTAAGATGTCTACCAGCCAAAGATCATAGAGTGGTCACTCATTCCTAAAGAAATATGTAAACATGAAGAACTCGTTGATAGATTTCACTACACATTTCAACATGGCCACAGCTCATCAGCGACATGGGAGCTAGTTGCTAAACATATTGATCTTACTAAACAACTAAGATTGACCTCATTTGTTATGATGGAACATCAGATGGTTTATATATAAATGAGAAATAATATTTTTTATTCTAGAAGGAAGTTGAATAAAGAAATTTTTACATTTTTAGCTGATGAGATTATGATTCAATTCACTCAGTGTTTGAAGTGTGTTTCTTACAGATACTGGTTCAACCTTGCCATTCCAATTGAACCCTCTGCACATGACACCATCCTACAAAATTAAAATATAAATCAAATCAATCCACATATACAATTTGACATTCAACAATTGAACACGTTATCAATACCTACTAAAGCATTTTTCAAAAAACTATGGCATCTCCAAAATCGATGATTAGGATTCCTTTTAGTATGCGATGTATGTAGCTTCATAGATGCGCCACATCTACATCTAAGATGGGATTGCGCATTGTTCACATTGGAGGAAGACATTTGGTACATGTCTTCTATTCGGTTTTTCCACCAAAAATGGAAAAGGATTGGGCAGGGGAGGGATAAAGACCAAAAAATAAAGTTGACCACAATGTCACATAAGCAATTGGAAAGATATCTATTGCCCACCTTGGACATGTGATCAAGCTTGTTACAGCCATAATCACTAGCTATTTGGTACCAACTCCTTTTAAAAAATTCTATTGAAAAAAGGTCTATTGATAAAATCCGTGCTCAGAAAAGATATTTCAAACATACCCTTAATAAGTTCATAACTATGGAAATTAATCTTACTAAAGGATTGTGTGATAAGTATTTAATAAAAAATTTAGCAAATTTTGATAATAGCTAATAAAATGTATAGTTGAAAAGTTCAAATTTTTATAAAATATGTGGTTAAAATAGATATTTATTTACTTAAAATGTTATGCAATTTAAGGTGGTTATACTTGATGAGTATATTTCACTCATCCTTTTAATGCCACTAAAACTAGATATTTTGTTTATCTTAGAGCAATTTAGAATGTTTTGATGTGTTTGTTAACGTTGTTTTATAGGTTTAGTGATTTGGTGAAAGCCAAGGGTTGCGGGACTTGAAATGGAATCAAAATTGATAAGAGTATGCATCAGATTGAAAAAGGAGCGGAGGCCATGAAGATGAAGAAAACATATTTTATGGGTATGATGTTATCTCTCATTGGCATGCACTGCCAGAGTGGAACAACCCAAGCCATGGCACCAAAGCGCCATGACGACTAGAGGAGAACAATTTGGAAATTGGCGCAACAGTACCAGGGCGCCCGCAAAGAGAAAATCACAGTGCCGCATTCTGGGGTGCTCTTCATGTGACTTCAAGATACTATAACCCTAAAGACCAGTGTCAAACCCAATTCAATGGCGCAAGAGGCAAGAGATCAATCAAGAGAACAAAGAGGCAACAATGAGAAGAAGTATTCAAGCTCCAAACTAGTTTTTGTTCTTTTCTTCTCCATGTTTTTGATGTTGAATTTGATTATGTCTCTTTCATTCACCATGTACTAAATTCTTAATCTAGGGTTTTATATAACCATAATTTAAGATCATGTTTTTATTTTTTTATTAGTTATTTCTTTCAAGTCTTCCATTGAAGTTTATTTGTGTTATTAGTTTAATACAGTCAATTACCGGAACAATAATTGACTGATTTGATGCACTCGAGAGAGAAAAATTTAGGCATGATTTTAAATAACACAACCTAAATTTTATTTGTTTCAAGAGAAAGTATAAATTTTTTGAATCATGATCCACTTTGTTGACCTATGGCTGATCTTATATTTTGATTATAACAAACAAATTAGTTTTATCTCTAACATCTGTATTTGAGTCTTCATTGTTACATGTTGATCAAATTGGAGACAAACAATTTCTACCAAAGGATTTGCAGTTGACGATAAAAAAAATTCAACATGGATTCAAGCATTCACAATCGGAGACAAATCGAGCACTCGTGCCAAATCAATCGAAGATATTAGAACAGATGTTTTAGTTAATTTTAAAGGTAAAATACTTTAATCCCTAGCAATGACGCATTAGAAGCTCAAGTAACGATTTTTTATACACAAGAAAATTCTACTCCGTAAAAAGTTTGCACAAAATTTATTTTTCAAAAGTAAGAATTTCAATTTAATTTTTAAACCTACTAGAATCACTTACCTTGAAAAATCAATTAAAAACGTCATTTATAAGCCTACATTGTTTCAAACAATCAAACGAGAGGAGCTGGGAAATTTTGGTCCATCTGGATGTCTGAGTNTAGAATCACTTACCTTGAAAAATCAATTAAAAACGTCATTTATAAGCCTACATTGTTTCAAACAATCAAACGAGAGGAGCTGGGAAATTTTGGTCCATCTGGATGTCTGAGTTGTGAATCAGACGTCCGGTTCATCCGTAACAGTCGATTTTTTCAATCGTTCTGACTTCTGACGAGCAACGGATAAATCAATCATTCGGAACAGTACCGGATGTTCGGATGATCATTTGGTTCGACAGAGTTTTTGACATTTTTCAACTGCTATAAATACCAACCTGTTTGCTATTCATTATAACATTTTAAGAGCATTCAAGTGAGATACTTTGGAGTAAAATTATATTGATTTCTCATCTCATTTATTATTATCAAATCATTTTAGTTTTGAAATTTTTTTTATCAAATTAACTTTTGATAATTATTCTACATATTAAAGTTTTTCATACCTAACACTTCAGGTTTATTCATTGCTATCTATTAAAGTGTTAGAATATTTCCCTCTTGGTACTTAATTGTGATCATATCATTTATTAAGAGAGAAGTTCCATTTGTAAAACAAACTTTCTTTAAAACTTGTGGGTCGTGTTGAGGTCTCGAAAAGCTCAATGTTGTATAAGAATCGATGCTCATTATTTATAAGTCATTGGAAGCATTGTAAACGGTTAGATTGTATCACAAATCAACAACATAGTTTTTTGGTCCATCTGGATGTCTGAGTAGTGAATCAGACGTCCGGTTCATCCGTAACAGTCGATTTTTTCAATCGTTCTGACTTCTGACAAGCAACGGATAAATCAATCATTCGGAACAATACCGGATGTTCGGATGATCATTTGGTTTGACAGAGTTTTTGACATTTTTCAACTGCTATAAATACCAACCTGTTTGCTATTCATTATAACATTTTAAGAGCATTCAAGTGAGATACTTTGGAGCAAAATTATATTGATTTCTCATCTCATTTATTATTATCAAATCATTTTAGTTTTGAAATTTTTTTTATCAAATTAACTTTTGATAATCATTCTACATTTTAAAGTTTTTCATACCTAACACTTCAGGTTTATTCATTGCTATCTATTAAAGTGTTAGAATATTTCCCTCTTGGTACTTAATTGTGATTATATCATTTATTAAGATAGAAGTTCCATTTGTAAAACTAACTTTCTTTAAAACTTGTAGGTCGTGTTGAGGTCTCGAAAAGCTCAATGTTGTATAAGGATCGATGCTCATTATTTATAAGTCATTGGAAGCATTGTAAACGGTTAGGTTGTATCACAAATCAACAACATAGTGAAATTGGCCTTGCTCATGTCGGAAAGCTTGGTAACAGATGACGTAGATCATTACGTTGGATCTAACCTCCATAATTATATCGTTTGCATCATCTATCTCTATTTACTTATTGCTTTCATATTCATACTTATTATTTGAATTATTCTATCTAGTTATTACATATTAAACAAGTTTCTAAAAAGATCAATGTCGTGTTGTATAATGAGTAGTATCACAAGTTCGTAAACAATCTGAGATACTCGAGGAGATCGAATACTATTGGACAGAGGTAATGGATAGTCCAAATTTAGATTGTAATGAATGACTCAGTAACATATATGAGATACGAAGTTGATAGGTATAAGCATATGTCAAACATGTTTTTAGTGCTAAGATGTCTAGCAGCCAAAGATTAGAGAGTGGTCACTCATTTCTAAAGAAATATGTAAACATGAAGAACTCGTTGCTAGATTTCATACACATTTCAACATGGCCATAGCTCATTAGTGACATAGGGAGCTAGTTGCTAAACATATTGATCTTACTAAACAACTAAGATTGACCTCATTCGTTATGATGGAACATCAGATGGTTTATATATAAATGAGAAACATTTTTTTGTTATTCTAGAAGGAAGTTGAATAAAGTAATTTTTACATTTTTAGCTGATGAGATTATGATTCAATTCACTCAGTGTTTGAAGTACATTCCGTACAGATACTTGTTGAACCTCATTATTCCAATTGAACCCTCTGCACATTACACCATCCAACAAAATTAAAATATAAATCAAATCAATCCATATATACAATTTGAAACGCAACAACTGAACACATTATGAGTACCTACTAAAGCATTTTTCAAAAACTACAGCATCTCCAAAATCTACGATTAGGATTCCTTTCAATATGCGATGTATGTAGCTTCATATATGAACTACATCTACATTTAAGATGGGATTGCACATCGTTTATGTTGGAGGAAGACATTTGGTACTTGTCTTCTATTGGGTTTTTACATCAACATTACAAATCCCTTAACCTTCAGATAGTGTGCAATGCAATTTAGACTCAAACTATACCATATTGAATGGAAAATCATTAGAGGCTCACACGCACACACATACTGGTTGCTCGAGTAATGGATATTACATATCTCATGTCGTCCAAGTTGCTATGCTAAGGTAGGGATCAAACTTTGTCATTACCCAAATCAAAGCTCATAATAATAATCATCATCACAACCCTTCATTTGAGACTACCAAATCATAAAAATGATCTGTCAAAAATCACATGCATCACAGCCCCTAATTCTACATATCACAATCGAAAAAAATGCACAAAATGAGGGTACTACTCAATATATGGGCAAAAAAAAATATTGTGTAATCTCAAAACTATCGTTGAAAATTACCATCCCAAAACTATCAACTGAAAAACTCAAATGTCACCATCTAAAAAAGATTAATTCAGAAAATATGGGTACTTCGTTGGCCCCAAACACGTTCAACGCATGGAAAGGGAAAAAAGATTACATACTATGGGGGTATAGAGATAGTCCACCATTAGCGGCGAGGAGGGAGTTTTTTGACGACGACGGGTAAAAGGAAAAGTAACTTAGGGATAAAGAAAAAGGGGCAAGAGAGGAAAAATGGGTGGGTACACCCTACAACTAGTTAATGTTACTGTGTGTAAGAGAGAGAGAGAGAGTTCGAAGATGACAGCATCATGGAAGAGGGACGATGACGATGACATAAAACAAGGGTACATTGTTTTTTGGGAAGGGGAAAGAGAAAATCATTTTGGGGATAAATGGGAAAGGTGGATTGGGATAAATGAATAAGGGATGGGTAGGAGAGGGTAAAAACCAAAAAATAAAGTTGACCACAATGTCACATCAGCAATTGGAAAGATATCTATTGCCCACATTGGGCATGTGATCAAGCTTATTACAATCATTGTCACTACCTATTTGGTACCAACTCTTTTTAAAAAAGTTCTTTTGAAAAAGGTCTATTGATAAAATCTATGCTCAGAAAAGATGTTCCAAATAGACCCTTAATCCATTCAAACATATGGAAATTAATCATACTAAAGGAGTGTGTAATAAGCATTTAAAAA
Source organism: Fraxinus cuspidata (assembly GCA_903798385.1). Classification (NCBI taxonomy): domain Eukaryota; kingdom Viridiplantae; phylum Streptophyta; class Magnoliopsida; order Lamiales; family Oleaceae; genus Fraxinus; species Fraxinus cuspidata. The sequence continues at coordinate 5,557 of CAIGRP010091959.1, read as the reverse complement.
ATTATTTTAGCGAATTTTGATAATAGCTAATAAAATGTATGGTTGAAAAGTTAAAATTTTATAAAATGTGTGGTTAAAAAAGATATTTAATTACTTAAAAGCTATGCAATTTAGGGTGGTTATATTTGATGAGTGTATTTCAATAATCATTTTAATGCCACTAAAACTTGATATTTTGTTTACCTTAGAGTAATTTAGAATATTTTGATGTGTTTGTTAGTGTTGTTTTATAGATTTGGTGACTTGGTGAAAGCCAAGAGTTGTGGGGCTTAAAATGGAGTCAAAGTTGATAAGAGTATGCTTCGGATTGAAAGAGTGGAGGCCATGAAGATGAAGAAGGGATTTTATGGGTAGGAAGCTGTCTCTCATTGGCGCGCATAGTGCCGAGCAGAACAACCCAAGCCATGGCACCAAAGTGCCACAACCATGGTGTCACAGTACCATGGCAATGAGAGGAGAACAACTTGGAAGCTGGGGCATAGCAAAAAGAAAATCCCAGAGCCCCAGCCACATTCCAGGGCGCTCTTCATGGGACTACAAGATACTATAATTCTAAAGACCAATTTCAAACACAATTCAATGACGCAAGAGGCAAGAGGCAAGAGATCAATCAAGAGAACAAAGAGGCAACAACGAGAAGAAAAAGTCAAGCTCCAAACTAGTTTTTATTTCTTTTCTTCTCCATGTTTTTAATGTTGAATTTGATTATGTCTCTTTTATTCACCATGAACTAAATTCTTAATCTAGGGATTAATGTAACCATAACTTAAGACCATGTTTTTATTTTATATTAGTTATTTCTTTCAAGTTTTCCATTGAAGTTTATTTGTGTTATTGTTTTAACGTTGTCAATTACCTAATCAATGAGTGACTGATTTGATGCTTTAGATTTCGGCACTCGAGAGATGAAAAAATTTAGGCATGATCTTAGAATAACACAACCTATATTTTATAGGTTTCCAGAGAAAGTATAAAACATTGAAGTATGTTCCACTTAAGAACCATAAACTTGATAATTTCTAGATTTCAATTCGAAATAGAGATATTGAAATTGAAATATAGGAATAGTTTTTACTTGGCACTTGAGATGGGAAGTATAATTAAATTAGGGTTATTGCACTTAAATTTGGACAAATTGCTTAGAGGTAACTATATAATTAAGAAACATTGTTGATAGTTAAGTAAAATCATGCCCTAGGCTTTCTCTCATTAATTTATTCTTTCAAATTTGCATAATATCGTTGGATTTGTCATCACAATCACATTAGATTAAATTTAGAAACATTGATTATAACATTTGATTGTTCAGATAAAATAGAAACTACTTAATTATAGTACTTAGTAAAATTAAGTTTCAATTCCTAGAGGTATAAAAATTTTTTTACCTAGACTGGCGCAATGGCGCCATGCCCCTACTTCCTTTGAACGTAAATCGATAGTGGCACCTCGCCATAACCCAGGCGTTGAGGCGCCATACCTCCCAACCCACTCCTTCACCGAAAGCTGGGCGTTGCAGAGCCACATTCTGGGCGTTGCAGCACCACAACCACAAAGCTCCCCTCACATAAACACTCTCCTCTCTTTATACTCTTACCCCAAATCAAAACACATTCATTCAACTTCCCTAACACCCTAAATTCACATCTCCATCTGCCTCCTCTCAACCAACTCTTCCAATTCAAATTCTTCTTCCCAACTTCAAAGATCTCTCAACTCTTGCACATATATATACCCTTTATCTCAATCTACATCACATTCACAAGCTTCAAATTCCTAAACCCTAGATTTGAAATTGCCCCTCTTCCATTCCATTCAAAACACCTACTTCAAATTATCCAAACCACATATACAAATCAACCAAAAATTCCAACAAGCTAGTGGGTTTATTTTTAACTAACAAAGAATTCTTCAAAGTTTAGATTCTGGGGAACTCTATCTCTCCAATGGCTCTTCTTTTAAAAGTAAGTATCCAATCATCCTTTGGAGTTATAGAGGTAAATTATTGGTCGTTGTTTATAGTTGAATTAAAGAAGTTGAGTATATAAATTTTGAATCATTGATGAATTAGTGATTATAGATTGTGTTTGAAGAAGTTTTGGGAAAAGTCGGACATTGGGCATTGTAAATTTTTGAAGTTGAATAGGTGCCCACAAGGTGTTTGATAAAAATCCTAGAAGAGACTATAACTTTTTTGTGAATTGCAGTGATATACTTGGGTTCCTTGTATTGTGGTCATTTGAATTTGGGATAAGTTGTTGGATCTGCTTCATCGTGTTTATTAATGTGCAATTGAGAAATTGATTTGCTCGATTGGTGTGACTGTGATGTGTTGACCTCGAGAAGTTTAAAATGCTGCCAAAGAAGCAATCCAAAAGATTGGCCTCTTCATCTTCCACCTCGTATGATAAAACAAAATTCTTATGTCTCGATGCAAAAGATAGGTACACCAAAATGGTGGTATACCGTACTTGTATTCAGGAATGGGGTTTGAGAACCACATGGAAGATCGAATTATTAGTCGAAAGTGGGAAGTATTTACTAAACAAACCCCTTCATCTTCGATACCATTGGTACATGAGTTCTATGCCAAGGCCAAGGAGCATCAAGATTTCAAGGTTTTTGTAAGGAGAAAATGGATTTCTTTTGACGGTTCATACATCAGCAAATACTAAAAAGTGCAAGATATACTTGATGATGGGTACTAAAAAATTCAGGAAGAAGGGGTTGAGCCAGAAAGAATAATCAGATGTGACCAACTTTTCAGCATCCGGCATATTTTTGGAGTGCAAGATTTGGCATCACTTCATCTCTCCCAAACTCCTTCCAAGCAATAACATTAGTGAGGTAGCCAAGGAAAGTGCATTATTAAATTATGCTATTCAATATGGTTACTCAATCAATGTTGGAAAGGTCATGCAAAACAACATCTTGCACAGCTTGATGGGTTTAACCATTACTGGTTTAGGACACCCGTCGTTGATTCACGAGTTGTGTGTAAAGGGGGTGTTGCAGTACTCCTATCTGAAGAGGTGATTCATCCCAAACCATCTCTTAGAATGGCAGAAAGAGATAGATTTTTGAGTCATCATGGTTTAATGCACCTTAGACTTCTCAGCCATCTCCCCCACCTCCACCAATTACGAGGACTAGTATGACATTACTAGTCAACTTTAGGCCATGCAGTTACAGATGACTCAATAGCAAAATAGGATGCAACAACAATACGAGGAAATACAATTGCTAGTCAACCAATTGCAGAACTTAATCCACGACAAATTCCAATTTCAGAATGAGTTTTTTGAGGGGCTTTGGCTTCAATCTATCCTGAGCGGACCTTTCCTCAACCATCATTATTCCCACGCCATTTACAAAACCCAGCTCCACCTAACCAGGACGTCGATGGCGATGAAGACAATTAATGTCTTCATTAAGGTACTTCTCCCTCCTTTGTCTTTAATATCACATTGGGGACAATCCGTAGTTTAAGTTTGGGGAGGGGGTGAAACAGTAATTGCTTAGTCACTTAATTATTTAATAGTTTGTATGCGATTTTTTAAATTTTGTGTAATCTAGTCTCATTTGTGTATTATATATGTGTGTGTGTGCACGCGCGCACTACTGGCCATGATGCATATATTAGAGAATATGTATTAGTTTATGAATTTTGAATACATTATGTGTTTTAGTTAATTTTTTGCTTATTCATCTGAAATACACTTAAGCGTATGAATTGATTGTAGCGTAGTATATGAATAGGCCAATTCATGCTGATAGGTTGAAAATAGAGAACATAGATACTCATTCTCATAATCATTTATTCACTACATATGTAACCTTGTATAATATAATTTGGGGTATCTAGCCGGTGAAAGAGACTATTTAGGCTTATGGTGATTCTGTGCATGTTTGAAAAAAATAATTGTGTTGAGTGTCTTTAACTAGCAATTATAAGCTAGGTAATGACCGAATGCTAGGAATCTAGCCCTATTTATTGTTGCCTTAAAAATAATAGAAAAAGGGCATTGCACTTGTTAATTTTATTCCCCACCCCTAAAACTTTTTTACTCGAGTCAGTAAGTCTATTGGGGGTACATTGAAACCCTGCACCCTTTGATATTTAAAAATTGGAGAATTATCGACTAAAAGCTCGTTACATGGGTCAAGAAGGGAAAAAAAATTGGTGAGGCTAATCTTGAATCGGAAAAAATATATATCTTTCAAAATTAGCAAAATTATGCAATTGTGCAAGATTGAATTTTGAGGGCTTAGATAACTAGTGGGTTTGGATTGTTTAATATAAGCTTGATAACCAAAACATTCAAAGTTAAGAGAATCATCACATGCATAAATTATTAACATTGCTGGTTAGACTAAATCAAATTTGAGTGGTGTAAGAAATTGATAGTAGAAAATCAACATTAAGGGTGTGTTTGAGCCACATTATTTTGGAAGAATGTATCTGGAATAGTAGATTGATGGAGAATGTGTGGTTGAAAAAGAGAGAAAAGTTATTAATGTGGTGAAAAATATCATTTTATTGAAAAATGTGTGGTTAAAAATGAGTAGAAGAATGAAAATGAAAATTTTAATATGTACCAAACAGGGGCTAAAATACACTATTGGGAAGAGAATAAAATGAAAACAAGTTTGGATGTGTGTGAATCAATAAAATGAAAACAAATTTGGATGTGTGTGAATCCCACGAGCGAAGAAATGATATATTTGACTTTTAAGGTCGAAAATTGAATCAACTTGTGAATGTATAGCATTGTACTTAATTCTCACACACATACACACATACCCGTTTTGCATTGGATATGTAAGAATTTGGCTTTTACATTATAACTATGAAGCAGTTTGACTTGACAAAATGTTTTCAATCCTGAGTCATAAAGGCAAGCTAACTAACTAAATTTGTTTTAGGTGATTTCGTTTGTTTAATTGTGTGTTTTTGTTCATTAGTTCTTTTTTTGTCTTGTTTTTTGTTTGCTCAAGGATTAGAAAAGTATTAAGTTTGGGGCGTTTCATTAATGTATTTCACTCATCGTTTTAATGCCACTAAAACATGATATTTTGTTTGTCTAGCAATTTAGAACATTTTGATGTGTTTGTTAGTGTTATTTTATTGGTTAGGTGACTTGGTGAAAGCAATGAGTTGTGGGACTTAAACGGAATCAAAGATGATAAGAGTATGCATCGGATTGAAAGAGGACTTCAAGATACTATAAATTCAAACCTAAAGACCAATTTCAAACGAAATTTGACTATTCAAGAGGCAAGCGGCAAGAGATCAATCAAGAGAACAAAGAGGCAATAACAAGAAAAATTCAATCTCTAAACCAATTTTTATTTATTTTATTCTCCATGTTTTTTATGTTGAATTTGATTATGTCTCTTTCATTCATCATGAACTAAATTCTTAATCTAGGATTTGATGTTACTATAACATGAGACTATGTTTTGATTTTATATTAGTTATTTCTTTCAAGGTTTACATTGAAGTTTATATATGTTAATGGTTTAATGCTTTTAATTACATGATCAACAATTGAATGAT
>CAIGRP010091954.1:0-11402 GCA_903798385.1 Fraxinus cuspidata | reverse complement strand
TTTATGGTTACATAATTTTAGTTTGATTTTTGATCGGACAATCGTTGTTAGTGCGGTTGTTTTTGCTCAAATCCGCCGGAGCTCGAACATCTTTCATCTCACGCCACAAAGCACCTCCCGCATCCATTTCCTCCTTGTTATTGCCATTGTTCCGGTAAGAACGCGCCGGAATCGTGCTTGACCTTGCATGAGTGGGCTCGACATCTGTTGGCACATTTTTGGGTATCAACAATATATATATTTTTTTATTTGGTTTTAGATATATTTTTATGTTGTGCAAAACCCTTTTTTTTAAAATTAGGTTTAACATTCATATCAGATGTTCATGTGTAGTGTCATATTAGAATGGAAAATCGGTGATATTCTTGGGATGCTGCTTCGGGTGTGGTAAATGTTCTGGAAGGATGTATTATACATTTGCATCTAATCACTATCCTTCTTAAAGGATTGTCTTGTTATTTATTTGTATTATATGTTCAAATTAAAGTTAAACTAGGTTGATTAGTTGGAGCTCACAAGCTATTATAAAACAAATAATGAAATGAGATTCTCTTGTTTAAATTATAGAAATAACACATGTTCTTGTTCAGTTCATTTAATGGCAGTGAATGTTAGGATAACACATATTTAAAAATAACCAAAATAGCATGATAACACAATATTTGACAAACATAATTTCATTTTATTTGTATTGTGTTACATATGTTTTTCATGTCTTGAAAACATCCCACCAAATTAACAGATTAATTCTTCTTTGTCCTAAAAGTGGAATTATGTTATCGACTCCCGAACGGATTTGGAGGCAATGTATCGGTATCTACAAGGTACAAAGAGATGATTGTTGGGTTGTGCCCATATAGTATATTGCTATGATAAAATAATAATTTATAATAAATAAATTGTGGTTTTATTTATTTATTGCATGTATTTATTATTGAGCATGAGAATTAAAGTATCTATGATCACTTGTGATAATATGAGTTGAATATTTGTGTTAAGAAGTACAGTGCCGTTCATAACCGATGCTTAATGGTTGGTGCCTCATACTTGAAGGTTGTAGTATTGACCGATTCATTATTCGGATTTGTCATTTGTCCTTAATATAGATATAGTTAAATGCGACACTAGTACATTTGAAGTGTATTGAACGTATCATATGTCGAGTTTAATTCTATAACATGACTGTGCACAAAATTAAATTTCACTTGATCGCTATGTATTTCATCTAAATCCCTTGACAGGGAGGGATATGTATATATTTTCATGATTTTAATGGTACTTTAATTCACCAATGAGTGAGATCAATTTAATTGGTCAAATATCTCGATGAGTTGACAATATAAGAATGAGCGAAGTAGAGAACATGAATTCGTGTTGGAAATCGTCGCACTGAAAAATGGTTAAAGTGACTAACAGTTAAAATTTGAGCTCAATGTTTACCGGCGACTAAATTTCAACATCTGTAATTAGTTCGCAGGACCATTGAAGAAAATGGTACTTAAATTATAATTAGAGGGGAAAAATAGTCATTTATGCTCTTATCTAGTTATCGAATCTCGGACGGAGATAAAATATATATATGTCTGGTTAGAGGAAAGTATTACAGATTTATTGGCTTCTGTGATCTTATATCTTCCAAGAATTTAGGTTTTTGCCTTTAGTGAAAAAATGAAAACTAATAATTAGATTGTGTGGTCTATGGTCGACTAGACATGATCTAATTATTGGAGTTTGAACTCATGTCCTTGTGGTAGCTCTATAAAGGTATTGACACTTTATTACGATAACTATAATCGTTTTGGATTTAATTGTAATTACCATAAAGTTTTGTACTTTGTTGTGATTGCTATAAAAATTGCAAAACTTAATTACAATTGTAATTTAAGTTCTAGGACTACACATATAATTAAATGTAAGCTAATTGGACGTGGACTTAAATTAAAACTCCCATTTGAAATTAGAATTATTATTTTACATGGATTGGAACAACTTTATCTCTATAAATAGAGATTCGATGGACATAAAAATCCTAGAACAATCATAATACATAATTCTATGGTGTTCAAATTTGAAGAGAGAAAAAGAAAGTAAATATTTATTCTTTTTTAAAATTTTCAAAAGTCCAATCCAAGAATTAGTTTATTGATTTAATTTAAAGAAGGTGCTACCCATCTAAGTAGTTTTGTATTTGCAATGAATGGTTGATTTTTTATTCGAAATATCACTTAGCCAATTTTTCCGTTATTTTAAAATAAAGCCAAATAATCAGGAAAACTTATGTGGATTGGAAACGTAATTTGATGTTTACGCTCAATGTGGAAAAATTTAATTTTGTGCTTGAGGGATGTCTTGATAGACCTACTAAGACCATATGACAAGTCCAACAGGCTATTGACAAGATGGCTTGTTATTACATTTTGATTTGATGTCAAACGTGCTACAGCAAAGGCTTGAAAGTCATATTACCTCCCATGACATACTATAGACCCTTCATGACATATTTGGTCATCGACGTGGAAGGCCTTTTTGAAGCCATTCATACATTATAAAACATCCGTATGTAATCCAAAGTGCCTTGAAATTTTCACAGTTTGACTATGATTATAAAATTCAAACGGGCTGAGAGTCTGGGTATAATCATCTATCACGGAGACTCAGTTTGACATGTTATCAAATTTTTTATTTGATATGCTTTCACAGTTCACTCTGGACTATCACTTACATAATATGAAGATATCATTAATTAAGTTGAGGATAGAGTTGTAGCGTGGAAAGTGGTTTTAAAGGTACAATGGCGATACTTGTGCATCATTTGGTGGCTCATATGGTTTCAAGCTGAAAGGCAGATTTGGAAAGAAGACGAAGAAAACTAATAAGAAGCATGACAGCAAAAAAGACCAAAAACAAATGGAAAGCTTTGAGGCAAGTATTCCAACTGTGGTCGAGGACACTGGAGAAAGACTGCCCAAATGCACTAGCTAGAAAGCGAAGTGTGGCGAGGTTTTTCTTTATTGAGTACTGTTTAGCGATCGATACTATAAATTCCTGAGTTATTTTTTTTGGAACCACTAATTATATCTGGATGTTGATGTGGGTACTTGAGGAAAGCAGAAAACTCAGTAAAGGCCCGTTTAAAATCATCGTTGGCACAAGAGTAATAGTTTTGGCTAGAGCATAGGTGTATTTTGTTTTATTTCAGTAGTGGTAGGTGTTTGATTCTTAAAGGCTGTTATTATGTCTCACGAACGAAACAAAAAAATTTCATTTCTATTTACTATTTAAAAGGACAAAGTTATTCTATAAAATCAAGGTTTGATACGCTTAGTATTTTAATGAATAAAGTTCCTGTTTGAGCTAGTTATTTGATTATTGATCTTTATACTTTAAACTATTCACATATGAAATAAAATATAACTCAACAAACCATAAACAAAAGTCATACCATACTAGTGATGCATAACTATAATGCTTTGGACAAATTAACCTTAACAAAATACAAAGACTAATTAGAGATAGTCCTCTCAACTTGGTTAAGATCGAACCATTGTCAATTTGTGATTTTGGTTTGAAATGCAATATAATCAAGATATCCTTTTTTTTTTTACAAAAGAGATAGAGTCAAAAATGTATTATAACTAGTTTATTATGAGATATGTGAATACACTTGAGAGAGAGAGAACTATGAGTATTTCTTTACATGTGATTACTCTAGATTCAAATGCATTTAACTAATGACTTGAAAGTAAAATACTTTTGAGAAATCAAAAGAGTACTAGACTAAGATCGAGAAACATTTCAGTAAGATTATTAAGATACTTCGATCTAATCGAGGTGGTGAATACCTCTCGGAGAATTCAATGAAAACTTGACAGAAAATTATATTGTTTCTTAATTGAATATGCCTGGTACACCCCAATAGAATGGTGTTTCAGAAAGATAAAACACTACATTTTTAGATATGGTTAGGTCAATGAAGAGTTTAACAACTCTACCTATCTTATTTGGGATATATACTAGAAATAGTTGGATATATTCTTAAATTAGTTCATTCTAATTCTGTTCTAAAGATACTCCTAAAATTTTGGAATGGATTCAAGTTCTGCTTGTATTACATCCAAAATTTGGGGGGTCCATCTTACTTGCTGAAAGGGAATGCAAAAAAAGCTGGGATCTAGGTCAAAATGTGCTTATTTGTGGGATACTTTAAAGGTACAAAGGGAAAAAAATTTATAGTCCTCAAGATAGGAAGGTATTAATTAGCATAAATGAAACCTTCCTGAAGAATAAGTATATTAATGATTGTCAGTCCAAGAATAAGGCTGTGTTGGAAGAAATGAGTGGGAGCAATTTCACCTCATCAATTCCTGGAACATAACCTGAGACGGACATCCTATGGTGTTAAATATACATGGACCACGTAATCTGAGTGGGAAAGATGGCAGTAGGTAATCTCATGTATGCTATGCTGTGCAATAGACACATTTCTCATCCTTTTGGTGTGGCGAGTCAAGATCTATTCAACCCTAGGATCGAAACATTGAATGGCGGTAAAGCATATCCTTTAGTGCCTTCCGAGAATAAGGAATTATATGCTCCTCGCCAATCATGTTTCAATATGTTAAAAAGATTCAGATTTATAGAGTGATGAAGATTCTCACAGGTTTACATCATTGTTCACACTTGATGGTGGGGCTATTATTTAGAGAAGTATCAACTAATCACACATTGTTGATTCCACCATTGATGCCAAGTATTTGGCAGCTTGTAAAGCTACTAAATTGGCTCTATGACTTAAAAAATACTAACGAACATCGAGGTGGTGCTTGCAGTTGCACATTCTTTTACACTATATTGAGATAACACTAGGACTGTAGCAAATGCTAAAGAACCAATAGTCATTAACAGGTTAAAACACATTGAACAAAAATATTATCTCTTAAGAGAGATAGTTGACATAGAAAATATGGTTGTCAGTAAGATTGGGAATAACCTTGTAGACTCATTTATTAAAAGTTTATTAGTTAAGGTTTTCGAGGGACATATGCAAGACATGAGGTTGCAAAACTTGACACATATAATATAGGGCTAGTAAGAGATTTGATGGGTTCTGTGCCTATATAGTATATTTCGTTATGATAAAATAATAAGTTATAATAAATAAATTATAGTTTTAATTATTTATTATTGAGCATGTGAATTAAAATGCATATTATTACTTGTGCATGACTGTGCGGAGAATTAAATTTCACTTGATTGCCGTGTATTACATCTAAATCTCTTGATAGGGTTATGTATATATTTTCGTCATTTTAATAGTTCTTTGATTCAAGTGAATTGGGAACTTGAAAATAAGCGAAATAGAGAACATGAATTCGTGTCGGTAGCCGTCACCCTGAAAAATAGGTAGAGTGACTAGTTAAGTATTTTTGTTGAATGGTTATAATTTGAGCTCAATATTTAGCGATGGGTAAATTTCGACATCTGTGATTTGTTCACGTGACCGTTGAATAAAATGGTACTTGAGTTAGTAAGTATAATTAGAAGGTCAAAATAGTCATTTATTCTCGAACCTAATTATTGAATCTCGGATATATATGACGGGTCACGGGAGTATTACACATTTATTAACTTGTGTGATCTCTTATCTTCAACAGTCGACTATACAAAATCAAATTATTGGAGCTTGGATAATTTATGTGTGATCTGGTCCATGTGGTAGCTTTATAGAATATTAAGACTTAATTATAGTAATTATAATATTTTTGGGCTTAGTTGTAATTACCATAAAGTTTGTACTTAGTTGTAATTGCTATAAAAGTTGTAAAGTTAATTATAATTGTAATTGAAGTTCAACGACTACTCATGTAATTTAATGTAAACTAATTTAATGTGGACTTTAATTAAAACTCCTTTTTTAATTCTAATTAAGACTCCTGTTTGAAATTGGAATTACTATTCTACATAGATTGAAACATCTTTACCTCTATAAATAGATACTAAATGGACACAAAAATTCTAGAACAATCATAATACATAATTTCATGGTGTTCAAATTTGGAGAGAGAAACGGAGAATAATTATTTTCTTAATTTTCATATGTCTAGTGCAAAAATTAGTTTTTAAATTTAATTAAAAGAAGGTCTCCACCCACGGGTGTAGTCTTGACTTTGAAAAATAGTATAGAAGATTTGGAGGTTTGGAGCATCAAGTTTTTGGAATTAAAAAGCTGGAAGCTTGTGATCCAAAAAGATGGAAGTTCGTGATTCAAAATTAATTCAAGAATTATTCATAGAATTTAGGTAAATATTCAAATAATTTATTCTTAATATAACATAGACATGAATATCTAGACGATCTTGTTTTTTGAATTAAAGAAATTTTTAATTCCTGGGTTATTCTGCTTGTGCATTCCAACAATAACAGTGCTCAATCCGAAGATGACACCACAGTTAGATACATTTCAATCTTATATGGTAATAAACATCTTGTTATTTTTTATTATGCATACACGATTTTAACGTCTTTATGACCTAAACAACTTGGCATTGATCAAATGAGCGTGTTCAATAAGTAAGGGAGAATTATGACATTGTGGCTGCCAAAATCCACCTTGCATCTAAATAGTTCAAGTAAAAGCTATAGGGTGGTTATTAAACCCTGTATAATGCCCCAAAGAGGTTAGAAATTCTAGTAAGGAGACCCAAAGGACCCGTAGACAGATCACAAGCAAATTTGTTATCTTAATTTTGCTGGTAGTTTTATAAAACCAGTGTTTATAGTAATGATGTATGTCATGCTTCGTTTCCTGCTATGTGTTATATTTTGTGGCAATGTTGACTGCCGTGACATGACTAATGCTTGGTTTTGTTGGGTTTGTGGGTTACGATATGAAAATTGCAATGTATTTTTTGTTAGACCTGTGTTTTATTTAGAAATTTTAATTTTAGTTGTATTTTGCATGTGCGCATGGATTATAACTCAAGTCAATTAATTTTTCTTTCCACTATTTTGCTTTACAAATTTAGTATACAAATCATATAATGGACAATTAGTATTGTATTTCTGTAAGTGTTATGCCCTAGGTCCAATTGATTTAGATTGTAAACACTTTAATATAATTAATTCATTTTATTTATGGCAAGATTTATTATTATAAGTGTTATGCTCCAAGTCAAATCGATCTAGGCTGTAAACACTTTAATATAATTTATTCATTTTATTAATGGCAAGATCTATAATTTATTTGAAATTCTATTCTAATAAATTATACTAAATAGAGTCCATAGATACAAGTCCTAATAATTTATTAATTACAAGGAGTTGAGATATTGAGAAACAAATTTACATGAATGGATCTTAAATTATCCATAATCGTAAGTAATAACGAGATAAGAATATTGATATTACGGATAGACATCATGTGTGGTATTTCCCATTTGTGAAGTGTGTTAGGTCCAATTTTGTAATTAGCAAAATTAACAATTTCTAAATTTGTAATTGGCAATTTCCTTAGACAAAATCATGTCCTAATTGAATGGTATTAGGAGTTTATCGAGTTGTAATCAAAGTCAAAAGAATATTTATTGAGTCCAATTTATAGTAAAAATAGTTGGGGTTGATAGAGTCCTTGGATGAGTAAAAAAATGACCAAAAATATCACATAAGATCAATAAGATGCAATTAGAAGTCAAAGAAGTGTCAAATTGTTGTATAAGTTTTGTTCTAAATTCTTAGCTGTAGGTTACGATGCATTTTTCACGTAAAAAACATTCGAATTTGAAAATTACTATTCTAGAAGAATTGTATCTCTTTAAGTTAGCTTTCCAACACACTTTGAATTATCTCAATTGGAAAGTGTGAGAGAAAGCTATGATGAAAATAGTGACAGCTGCTCAAGGACCTCTCGTCTAGTGCTGACCTAGGCGCTCGAGCTGCATATTTATCCAAGGAATAGTAAAATTCAATTTTTAAACTGATTTTGAGTTCATTTTAATCCCAAAAACTACCCAATATAAATATACAGCATATGGTTCGTCCCAAAGTATGTTGAATCATTATTTGCCTTAGAGATCTTGTTATTGAAGTTTATATACACGTTCATTTGATTCTTATATTCAACACTATATTCATATATTCATCTCAAATAGTATTCCAGCATTGTCTAAGTTTTGAATTAAGTCAAGAGAACATACTTTGAAATCCAAATCCATATTCTAGTATTTCTCACCTCAATCAACAAATCAAAATACAAAAAGAACTTTGATCAAACACCAAAACAAAAATCCTACCTTCTCCAATAAGCATTTCAGAATTCCAATGTCTGGGAAAGGGCTATGAATTCCAACGATGCGAAAAGACGTATCGGTGAAGAACAAGGTTTGTTCTTGGTGATCCAGCAGAGATAACAGTGGTCCAGAGTCTTGGGATGTGCAAGCGTGCACATCCGAAGGAGTTCCTTGATGATTTATAAGTTAGGTGGCCAGAGTCAGGATGTTGCAATTAGATTAATTGAAGATGCAAGAAGATGAGTAGAGCATGTAGATGGAGCATTGTATGAGCCGTGCTATTCCCACTAAAAACCGATCAACTAGTCTTCTCTTTAGCTTAAGAATTAGTCTATAATCGTCCACATTATTATATGTTTGTTTATTTCCATTCTAGTGTATGATAAATTATATATAATTATTATGATGAGAAATTTGTACGATAAATCTCTCACTAAAATAGTAAGTCGGATTTATTATTCCCCTTCCATCATTATCAATCTCAACTTGTTGAGTACATTCAAGGTTATTCTATTGGGGATATGTTTGACACTATGAAACATTAAATATTTTTAGATGATGGGCTCGACTTAACTAAAATTTATTTTTTTGCTTAGTATAATCAAATTTTAGAGGCATATTAACCTAACACATAAGACGTGTGAAGACAAAGAGTTGTCATGTCAACGATCTAAGAGTTGTATAGATATGTAATAGATAATACTATCTATCCAAAACATTTATTAAGGTTTATTGAGTACATTTAAACTCTTAAAATAACAAATGGGATCCTAGCCTAATGGGCATCAAGTATGGATTCCATTTACTTAGTAAAAGAGTCATAAATTTATTTCAAATGGCGGAGCACATTTAATTTAATTAAAGCCCATCTTAAATTATGCAATGCATTTTTGATACATGTAAATTCTTTAGTACTTTTCGTCAATTACAATTTTTGAATCATGAGTAACCATATCTATTTGAGAGGTATACTAGATGCCAACAAACTGATACGGCCAAATTTTTTTAAAGTATGAGAAAATTGGTTACATCCTTGAGTAATTCTTTCGAGAGACACCCACTGGGGACTCATGTAAGAAAAAGGTAGCTGCTTCTAATAAACACAGTGATGACAATAATATTGTAACATGTGTGATGCTTACAGCTAGGTCATCTGAGTTACAAAAGTAACATGAGGGCATAGATGCTTACACTATGATTTTTCATCTCAAGGAATTGTATGATGAACAATCGTATGAAAATATATGAGACTTCAAAGTAGCTATACTAGTGTAAAATGATAGAAGAATCTTTAGTCAGTGTTCATGTACCGGAGATTATTGGTTTTATTGAGAAGTTGGCTTAATTAGGATTAGTAATGGACCATGAACTATATGTTGACTCTTGGTTCTATAATCTTTGCCAAATAGCTATTCACAGTTTATTATGAATATCAACTTTAATAAGATTGAGAACACACACCCTGAGTTGTTGAACGTGCTTAAGACTATTGAGTTCAACATAGAGAAAGTAATGGGCCTGTCTTGACCATTCCTTTCTCCAAGGGCACTAAGAGGAAGACTAGATGAAGTTTTAAGAAAACATCCAAAAAGGCTATGGAAATAATAAGACAATCAAAGCAAATAAGGACATTACCAAGTTTGATGACCTGTACTGTCATTGTTTAGTGAAAGGTCATTGGAAGAAAAACTACAAGGCTTACCTCGCCAGTTTGAAGGGACGAAAGTCTTCTGAAGCTTCCACTTAATGTGTATTTATAATTAAGGTTAATATATCAATTTCATTAGCTTCTTGGATATTAGATACGGGATGTGGATCTCATATTTGTATGAATATGCAGGAATTAAAGAAAAAGTAGACCACGGCAAAAAAGAGAAGCTGAAGTGCACGTGGGGAGTGGAGCAAGAGTTGCTGCATTAGTTGTGCGGACATACTTCTTACCATTGCCTTCGAGCTTAGTATTAGAATTAGAGAATCGTTATTTTACTCCCACCATTATGAGAAAAAAAAATTCTATTTCATGATTGGACATGAGTGATTTTTCAATTAATGTTAAGGATAATCATTATTCATTTTATTGAGATGGGATCTTTTATGGTTGTGGTATATTAAAATATGGCATTTGCATTCTTGATACTGAGTCATCTATTATGAGTACATAAAATAAAAGGCATAAAGTGATAACCTAAATAATACTTATCTTTGGTATTGCAGACTAGGTCATATAAATGAAAAATACATTTTCAAATTAGATAGAGATGCATATTTGGGGTCAATCGATTTTGAATCATTAGTCAACCGTGAATCATGCCTGCTGGGCAAGATGACAATATGCTCTTTTACTGAAAATGAGAAAGAGCTACGGAATTATTGAGTCTAGTATATACAAATGTATGTGGACCCATGTCAATATCCTCTAGAGGTGGTTTCTCTTACTTCATCATGTTTACAGATGACCATTCAAGATATAGTCATGTATACTTGATGAAGTTCAAGCATGAAGTACTTGAAAAATTCAAGGAATTCAAACTAGAAGTAGAAAAACAAATAAGTGAAGGTATTCTCACACTAAGATCGGATCTAGTTGGAGAAATCTCATAAATGCGCATTTGTGGAATATTCAAAAGAGACAATTGGATAAGAATTTTATAATTCCATTGAGAATAAAGTGTTTATCTTAAGATATTTCATATTTCTAGAGAAATAGTTCAATCTATAAAATATCATTGGGAGCAAATTAGAACTTGAAGAAGTTTCAGAGCCCACAGATATAATTGACCAATTAGATGAACAAGAATTTGATTCCACATTTGTAAGGGATAAACTTTTGATCAGGAAATAGAGAGTCCTAAGAACACTCTGGCTCAGTGTAAGTCTAGTATGATCATTTGACCTCCTAGAAGGTACAAATTTATGATTACTAAATAGGTATTGTTACGATCCTAATCTGAGGCCCCACAAAAGGTGCCACGTGGCCCCATCGTTCTGCCACGTGGAGAGACCCTCCCCCATGTCAAGCAGACCAACAAGGCCTGATGTGGTAATAAATTCTTAAGGGTGATATAAAAATGGCGGGTTGAAGGTCTCCGCTATGATGCCGAGGCACTTAAAGGAGAA
>CAIGRP010091952.1:0-10586 GCA_903798385.1 Fraxinus cuspidata | reverse complement strand
AATCAGCCATCACTCATTCAATCAAGGCAAAGTTGCTTCCTGTAATCAGCAAATCATTCACATATAATGATATGATTATGAGCTCCATTTTCTCCTCCTTTACATAAGGAGTATGCTCATCAATCCTGATGTACCAAGCTCTTAGAGCTTGCCTTAATCCATAGAAAGCTTTCTTTAGAAGATAAACTTTATCCTCCATTCCATCATTCACAAATCCTTCAGGTTGTTCAATGAAGATTTCTTCATTTAAGTAGCCATTTAGGAAACAGTTCCCTTTCTGTTTGTTCTTCTTATCTCATTAACCTTATTTTTTATGTTACTTGAAGAGCATTAACCAGTTCAGCCAAAGTAATTGATGACAGATCTCTTGAATCCTCAAGTGATGATATTTTGGCTTCAAACTTCTCAGGTAAGCTGATCAGAACCTTCTCCACCACTCTTTTATTTGGCAAATCATCTCCTAACAACTTAATCTGATTTACAACCTTCATTAACATGTCCACAAAGTCTTTAACCACCTCAGTTTCTTTCATTTTCTAGGTCTCTAACTCCTTTCTTAGATTGAGTACCTACATTTGTCTAGTTCTTTCATTTCCTTGGAATTCCTCCTTGAGTCTATCCCAGGCTTCCTTTGTCATTTCACAAGTCATTATCCTTATGAAAATAGCATCTGAAATAGCAGACTAAATGCAGGAGAGAGCCTTGAATTTCTTGGCAACATCTTCACTATGTTGTTTGATTTGAGCAACCGTTAGGTTAGCTCTCAATGGTGGAGGTTCAATGCCCTTCTCAATTATCTCCCAAAGGTCATAAGCTTTGAGATAGGCTTTCATCTTTGCAGCCCAGAAGTAGTGATTTTTTCTATTAAAGGCTGAGGGTAGTGGTGCTGAGAAACCAGTTGATGCCAACCTCCCTTTTTTAACTCAGTTATTCTTCCTTCTTTTGTGGTCCCTTTCTAAGAACTTCGGTGCTCTGATACCATGTAAGATTATTGATTCAAAGGGAATGAACTTACCAGATTCATACAAGGCTTACCGATTTTGTAAGAGCTTACCGAATTTACAAGGAGCTTACCAGTTTTGAAATAAAACACTGAACTTACCAGATTTACACTAAGTTAACCGTCTTTGCAATATGTACGGGTTTTGCTTAATACTTATCGATTTTGACAGAGAAAGAGAATACTTTGTTTTCTAAGAATGAAGAATGGAGAAGGAAGAAGCTACTTTCGTTTCATTTCTCGCAGAATTTATAACATTACAAAATACATGAACACCCTACCTACTTCAATCTATCAAGTTGTCAAATAAAAAATGGAAGACCATACTTAGATAACTTTTCAAGTAAGTTAACCAACAACTAAAGTACTTAAATCTCATGACATTGGTTACAAAAATAATATTCCAATGATGACAAAACATGACAGCCAAAGCGCCAAACTAAATTCAACAAATTCTTCAGCTCCATGATGGGAATAACAAAGTGGGGTGGATATCCCAATATTTCAGATTTATTCCCTTAGCTTAGATGGCTTGACTTGCCAGGTCTAAAGAAAAAAATGGATCGTGATGTACGAAAAGCATTGGATATTGTTTCAACGTATGTGCATGAGCGTATAGAAGATCACAAGGCATGTAGAGAAACTAGAAAATACTTCTTGGACGTGTTGCTCGATTTTGAAGGAAGCAAGAACGAACCTGCTAAATTATCAGAATGGGAGATCAAGATATTCTTACTGGTAATATTTGTAATTTTTCTTTTCCATTTTTTTCCAAATACAATGTACTAGATCGTTTTAATCCTATAAAGAGTGAGAACTAAGTTCAATACTTGAAACAAAGAAAGAGATGGTTGATAGGTGAACCACGGTTAAAATATTTTTGCCATAATTGATTGATCTTTGTTGGTAAATTATCACCAAAAAGAATTACTAAGCAACTGGCATGCTAATGCAGGAAATCTTCCTCGCTGGTTCAGAGACCACTTGCAGCTCAGTTGAATGGGCTTTGACAGAGCTCCAACGCAACCCAGAAACAATGGTTAAGTTTAAAATGAGGTTTTGAGCTTGGTAGGATCAAATAAATTTTTTGAAGAAACTGATATTGACAAACCCTTTTACTTAGAAGCTGTAAGCAAAGAAACACTACATTTACATCCTCCAACTCCTTTCCTTTTGCCACAAAAAGCAATTTAAGAAACTAATTTCGTGGGGTATTTGGTGCGCAAAGAATACACAAGTGTTTGTCAACGTTTGTGATAAACTGCAGACAATTCAGGAAGAAGAAGAATAAGTAATTTGAGAAGTCACAGAGAATTCTAGAAAAGGGGAAGTAGAGAGCAAAAATGGTGGGAATTTCTGTTGCTTGTATTATAACCATTTGATTGTATACATTTACATGTATATATATAGATTTAGCTAATACAATTAGATGATAAATGTTCAATGACTTAAATATCCTCAATTATGTAGTTCAATACTCCCCCTCAAGATGAGGAATGTATGTTCAATACTCTCATATTGGATAATAACAATTTGAATCTGGTTTCCCCTAAAGACTTTGTTAGCAAATTAGCCACTTGTTCTTGCAAAGCCACATGTAACATCTTCACCTCCCCTGCTTGCACCTTATTCTTTACAAGATGACAATCGATTTCTATATGTTTCGTTCTTTCATGAAACACAGGGTTGCTTGATATATATATATGGCGACTGATTATCACAAAACAATAAGGCTGCTTTATTATATTCAACACCTAAATCTTGAAGTATATTTTTCGGCCAGCTTAACTCACAAACTACAGCTGCCATGGATCGATATTCCACTTCAGCTGAAGACCGTGAAATCATGTGTTGCTTCTTAGACTTCCAAGATATCAATAAGTTACCCAAAAATATACAATAACCAGTGATGGATTGTCTGGTATCTGAACATGCTACCCAATCAGCATTACAAAAACCTTTGAGATGTTAATCAGATTTACCAGCAAAGAATAAACCTTGTCTTGGTGTTCCCTTTAAATCTCTTAACACATGGTGAGCTACCTCTAAGTGGGACTATTTTGGTGATTGAATAATTGGCTTAAGACTTGCAGAGCATAAGAGAGATCAGGTCTTATTATTGTCAAGTAAAGTATTTTTCCTACTAGTCTTCAATATACTTTAACATCTACAATAGTATCTCCTTCACCTCTACTCAATTTCAGGTTATATGGCAAAGGACTTAGTGCTGGTTTAGCTCCAAGGTAGCCTACATCAGCCAAGATCTCCAATGCATATTTCCTTTAGCAAATGTATATTCCCGTTGAAACCTCAAGACAGAAAATACTTCAGAATTCATAAATCTTTTAATCTGAACTGTGCATTCAACTCTGTTTTGAACTACTTTATATAAGACAGGTCATTTTCCCCAATGATTATATCATCCACATAAATGAGGAGTACACTGAATGAACTACCATCTTGTTTGCTAAATAATGAATAGTCGGATTTTGATTGCTTGAAATTCTGAGAAAGAATATAAGAAGTAAGCTCGGTGTTCTATTGTCTTGAAGCTTGTCCATAAATAGAGTTATTTACCTTTCAAACCAGTGGTTCTCGAGTCTTCCCCTGATGCTCATAACCTGGAGGCATCAACAATAATACATCTTCATCTAAGTTACCATGAAGGTAGGCGTTGTTTATATCCAATTGATTCAAATTCCAGTGTTTTTGAGCAGCAACAACAAGCAAAGTTTTAACAGTTACTAACTTGGCAACAGGGAAAAAAGTTTCCTCATAATCCATCCCAGCTTGTTAAGTGAAACCCTTGGCTACAAGACGAGCCTTCTTCCTTCCCTCAGTACCATCAGAACGAAGTTTAACTTTGAAAACCCACTTACACGCAACAGATTTCTTATGAGCTGCCAGAGGACAAACAATCCAAGTATTGTTAAGGACAAGAGCAGGATATACAGTATCCATGGCCATGCACCAATTTTAGTGTCTGGATGCTTCAGCAAAATATTGAGGTTCATATGTAGTAGATAAAGCCAGTGAGTACTGTCTATGAGCAGGAGAAAGCATGTCATAATCCAAGTAGTTGGAAATAGGATATTGCTTAACAAATGCAAAATTATTCTTCATAGAATGTGACTGGGAATTAGGCACTTGAGACATGAGACTACAATGGTAATCTTGCATATAAGAAAGGGCTCACTTGGGCCTATTAGATTGACGTACAGGTAAAACTTTGGTAAGGGGGAAACTTCTGATGATGATGAAGTGAGATCAGGAGAAAATGGAGTGGAATCAGAAGAATGTCCTTCACTAGAGATAATTGGATTTAAAAAAACATGAGAATGTGTTGAAGTGGAATCTGAAATGGGATATGAACTATCAATACAGTAATTTGGTGGATGTGGGAAAAGAGTGGGCTCAAGCTGTGAAGAGCCAGCAAATCTGCATAAAAAATGAAGAAAGGAAACATGATGGAAGGGAAATATAGTCTCATGAAAAACTACATCACTAGAAATAAGCACAGTATTAGTTTGAAGATTAAAGAGTTTATAAGATTTCATCTCATATGGATAACCAAGGAAGATGTAGGGTACAGCCCTAGGATCAAATTTTGTTCAATACCGTTTTAGAGTTGAAGCATAGCAAAGGCAATCAAAGACCTTAAGGTGATCGTAGGAAAGTGTAGCTTGATATAGTATTTCATAGGAAGATTTGTTGTCAAAGATAGCAGTAGGTGTTCGATTTTTGAGATGTATAGCAGTCAAAATGCAGTCTTCGCAAAATTTATGAGGAAAGTTGGCTTGGAATTTAATGGCTCTTGCAACATTGAGTATGCGTTGATGCTTCCTTTCAGCCACTCCATTTTGATGTGGTATTTCAACACAACTCAACTGATGGATGATACCTTTAGATGAATAAAATTCATCCATATGGAATTCTGCACCATTATCCAATCTAAGAATTTTAATGCTGCATTGAAAATGAGTTTGGACAAGATAGAAATAGGACTGAATGATGGATCTGGTTTGTGATTTATTCCTTATGAGATAAGTCCAAGTCATTAAACTATAATCATCCACGATAGTTAAAAAATAATTAAAAACATCTAAAGAATGAATGGAATACGGTCCCCAAATGTCGAAACGGATGAGATCAAACATTTTGGAGGCCTTTATTTCACTAATTTGGAAAGGTAACTTGTGCTGTTTGGCAAAAGGGCAAATTGTACAATGTAAATGCTTGTTTGCAGAAATTGTGGGAACGTGTTTATGTAGAAGCAATAGTTGGGAAATGGGAACATGCCCTAAAATAAAATGCCAAACATCAATTTTAGTTGTGATATCAATATTGCTCATAGAGCTACAAGCTGTATAATTTGCTTTATTTCAGTCCAAATGAAAAGATCTATTATTAGAAAAAACATCAAAAGTAGGAAAGACAGAGTTCATGGTTGAACTTGATGTTATTTGATGAGAAGGTTGATCGTTGAGTTGGTTGTCAAATCGCTGAAGATAATATAGCGCATTCTCAAATTGCCTACCCCAATCGTCTCCCATGTCGAAAGATCCTGAATAAAACAAGAGTAATGTATGAATATCAGGTAACAATTATGTCTGAGTGTTAATTTGCTTGCAGAAATCAGGTTGAACTTGAAACATGGTACAACAAGTACATTAGATAAAACTAATGTAGTGGATAACTCACTTTGCCAACATGTATAACTGCAGCACTGTCACCATTTGGCAGCTTCACAGAAGCGTGAATGGAAGCAATCGCAGTAGTTAAATGTGTAATAGAGCAAACCATGTGTTTTGAAGCCACTGTATCTATGATCCATTTGCGTGTGTTTGCAGAATCACATGACTATGTACGAGTACTTGAGAAGGCAAAGGCATCAGGAACTGAAGTACATTTGGATTACACATCTTGCTTTGCAGGTGGTTGATTAGAGTGTGAAAGTTGTCCTTGCAATTGTGGTACCAACAGAGATAAAATCTGTTGACATTGGTTTGGAGTGATGGTAATTTGTGAAAGAGAATTCATTATATCTGAATTATCATTATGAGATGTCTGCTTTGACCACATTAACAACTAGAGTATTGCTTTTACCAATTATGTGATTAGGAGGATATCCTATCAGCTTGTAGCATTTGCTCTTAAGGTGCCCTAACATACCACAATAACTGCACATAGGCCTTTCTCTTCTCTGAAGTAAGATATTCCTCTGATTGTCAAAGGATTTCTGCACAACTTTTCTAGCAAAAGCATCAGCTTCAAAGTTTGTTGTTTTTTATTAACAATCTCCTTTTATCTCTCGTCTTGCAAAATCAGTGCAAAGACTTTATTTAGCGATGGCAGTGGATCCATTAACAAGATCTTACTCTTAACACCAGAGAAATGTTCATCTAACCCCATGAGGAATTGCATAACCAGATCTTCACACTTGTGATTAATATTATTGACTCATGGCCTGTAATTGTCTAGTTCTTCCCAAAGTCCTTTGGACCGATTGAAATAAGAGTTCACTGAACTATTATCTTGTGAAATCGAGGCAATCTGCTTCTTCAATTCATAGACACGAGGGCCATTGCTTTGACTATAGCGATCTCAAAGTTCAATCCAAATCTCTAGTGCATAGTCCTTATGCATTACACTGGGGTATATCTCTTTGGGAATTTAATTGATGATCCACAAAGAAACTACATGATTAAACCTTCACCACGCACTGTAAAGAGGATCATTCTGAGGAGGTTTGGTTATAGATCCATCTACGAATCCTTCTTTGTTCTTAACGCTGAGTGCCATAGTTCTCACAAGACTTCACGTCACATAATTTTCCTAAGCAAGTGTGACTAAAATGAGCTGCATTCCTGTAGTATCACCATAATGTAGGCAGTACGGACTTCTTGGATCGCTCACCAATTGACTAACAAGAGAAGCTACATCTCCTGCAACTATATCTCCAGCTGATGAATCGCTGGATGAGTTTTCCTGGACAGATTGATTTCGAACCTCCGCTTGAATACTAGAATTCGCCGCCATAGCAGGGAAGTCTCACTGCTCTGACACCATGATAAACTGCAGACAAATTAGGAAGAAGAAGAAGAAGAAGAAGAAGTAATTTGAGAAGTCACAAAGAATTCTTGAAGAGGGAAAGTAGAGAGCAAAAATGGCGAGAATTTCTGTTGCATGTATTCTAACCATTTGCTCGTATACATTTACATGTATATATAAAGCAGCTAATACAATTAGATGATAAAATGTTCAATGACTTAAATATCCTCAATTATGTAGTTCAATAGTTTTGGCCATTGGAAGAAATGAAGAATGCTTGGAGGAGCCTTTATCTTTCAAGCCAGAAAGGTTTTTAGACTAAAAAATTGACTACAAGGGACAAAATTTTGAGTTTATTCCATTTGGTGTAGGCAGAAGGATTTGTCCAGGCCTTCGATTAGCACAGCGCAAGATGAACTTTGTTTTAGGATCATTGCTTCACGAATTTGATTGGGAACTTGATTTTTTCTACTGCCCCTAAAACCATTGACATGACTGACAAAATTGGAACTATTGTGCGAAAACTTGAACCCTTGAAGGCAGTACCAAGAAAATGTGTATTTTGATTCTTGTATTGAAATTAAATATGCATCATTTTCTTAAATATTATAACGGCAAACAATTAATCATATGTTCCATGTCTTGAATTTATGGACTAGATTGTAGTCTTTGTCAGTGTTGTTCTCTAGTTTTAATAGTTATTAGGGTGTAATGACTACATTTTGGTTATCAACGCATTAATTACCCTTTATTGCCAGCTATGTTATCTTGTTTTTTTCTTTTTGATGGCAATACGAAAACATATGTTCAATTAGATCACTGTGAAAATATATGTTCAATTAGATGGCCTCTAACAATTGGCGAAAGAAATAAAAGAATATAATCAGTCCATGAAATTCAAATGCCTATCTAAAGTAGCAAATGAAGCAAACATATGGGCCTCCATATAAGTATTTCTAGAAATACGATGACACAAACCACAGTTTACCTCACTAAGTAACACTAAAGTATCAAATAAAATGTCACAGTTGAAGCCAAGCTAAAACTAGACATTGACTTTGCATTAGTCAAAGGGAATCACACTGCAGTTTGCAGGGACGGATCAAGCACTAGAATAAAAAAATTTGAAGTTAGAATAAAATTGTTAAGATTTGACAAGATGTCCACAACCTGAACGTCGGAGGAGAAACAACGTATGGATCAAAAGGCTCTATCATAAATTCATCTTCAACTTTCGAATAATATTCTTTAAACCATTTTGAAGGACAAGACCGCGACAGCATTATGTTTCAAATTGGAGAAATTATGCATAACAAAAAGTATAACTTGCAAATTGCATTTGAATCAACATCTATATTCTCATCGTATGACAAAAGGTATATCCCTTGAAGATCACCTAACTATTGTTTAAGGAAACCGTCAATGTTTTGGAAACCTTGGAGGTTAAATATGAGAATTTGGGCTTGATTTTGTTGTGTTCATTTCCCACTTCATGTATGTCATTTAGAGACACAATCTTATACAGTCATGATACTATCACCGTTGAAGAAGTTGATGATGCTCTATTTTCAGTAGAGAAGATGAAGTATCTTGTTGGATCTGTGGCTTGCCTTATTGTTGATGGTGGTTATACAGGGGTCAAATTGAGGACTAACTTCAGTAATAAAATTTGTAAATATTGTAAGAAGAAGGGACACGTGATAAATGATTGCTATAAGTTGCAGAATAAAGAAAAATTAGTTGTAGTTAAACAAAAGGATAATGAACTACATATTTCAAGTGAAGCCGATATTGTAGAAATTTTTCATAATGATGGAAAACTTTTGATTATTTCTCAAGGCAATTCCAAACCCGGTGAGGATTGGATTCTTAATACATCTTGCATTTTTCATATGTGTCCCAATCAAAATTTGTTTTCTACATATGAAATAGTTTCGATGTTTCGTTAATGGATAATACTACACCTTGTTGGATAGCTGATATTAGAACAGTCAGAATTAAGATATTTGATAGGGTTGTCGAACACTTGATATTGTGAAACATGTTCCAAATTCGAAGAGAAATTATATTGGTGAAGCTGGAATCTTGAAGGCTAGTAAATGTGCCCATTTTGTGATGAAAGGACAAAGAAGGTCACAATTATGTGTCTTGCATGATTTTACAGAATCTTTTAACATCAATCAGCACAATTTAGAAACTCAGGTGAATTTTGAGTTATGTTCAGCACCATCGGAGTTTAGTTTGGAGTCTGTATCGAAGAAAACATTTTAGTCCAATTCAGAAGTTATGAATATTCAATTGTTAGAGATAGACTTAAGAGAAATATTAGGCCTCCACATAGGTACGGGGATGTTGATTTAGTTTTTTTTTTTTACTTTGAATGTGGTTGAAGGTGTTGACTCTAGTCAAGAACCTTCTATTGAAGCAGTTAGGTGTGATAATTCTGTTACGGGGTTGTTTCTATCTTGTTTGATGATTATTAAATCATTTTGTGATTTTTTGTTGTTCGTCAAGACAATTCGAGCAACTCTAGTGTCTAAAATAATCTTAGTGAACAGTGCTTAGAATTCAGTTGATACTCTAAGTTATTGAGTTTTCTATAGTTGAATTTTGTGATAGAAGTGGAGAATTTTTTCAGTTGAAAATTTTGATGAAGAATTTTGTTTAGTGTTTTATGTTGAAGAGTTATGTCTATTCCTTGTAGTGGAGTATATATCCAGGTGGAGAATATTTGAAATTTTTTAATTGCAATGGAATTCATATCCAAGTGGAGTTTGTAAGGATTAGAATGTAATCCAAATTACATTTGGAATGCTATTTGAGAATCCTATTTGAAGAAAATTTGACAATTATAGTTGAAATTCAATTTAGGAGTTTAATGGCTTCAATATCACAATTCTGGTGAAGTATATTCCATATTGTCTTGTTATATCTGCAAGCAATAATGCCTTTAAATAATATATTTATCAATCTTTATTTGACTTTGGTAAGTATGAAGATCCATTGGAAAATAATTTGTGATACACCCCAAATCTCATAAATTTCGAAGATCCTTTCTAAACATCATCGCTGAAATCCACGCATGACATAAATAATCACACATGGACTCGGGGGACTATTGTTATGACTTGTTACTAGGAGCTGTCACGTGGCAGTTAAAACTAAAACAGTGGGACCACTTCCAATCGAATCACTTTGACTCCTTCTACATGCCTATTATTAGCCGAGGCCCATGTTCGAGGCCCCTCCTATTCTGAGACGCGTCATGGATCTAAGGCTCTCCTCTCCGACAACCCACGTGCAAAGATTGTACTCATTACGAATATATTCTCTAAATGATTGATGTGACCTTTGTAAAAAATATATTTGTGTCTTGTCTTGTCAATATAAGAACATTAAATGCTTTGAAAAGTTAGGAAGGTCAACGGATGACCAGGACTTGATGCCTTGGCCGAGGAGATGAGGCCACGTGTAATTTGATTCAAAGGCCATCATTCCATTTGTAACACTATAAATACCTCCACCATGTAACAAT
>CAIGRP010091949.1:0-14808 GCA_903798385.1 Fraxinus cuspidata | reverse complement strand
TCAAGTGGAAAAGTTCTAGTCTACTAGCGGAGCTTTCTTTCAAAATATTGGCATGTAGTATTATTTCGAGATTGTAAAAAATGGATGCTTATCACGTCGAGGATAATCATGTGGATGTAAATGAGTGCTCATCATGTAAATGTTCGAATGCATGTATCGTATGCTTCATCTATGGATAGTGAGGGTTTGTTTTGTTTTGTTTTAACAATACGGAATCCTCTTACACTCTGTTCATTTTCTCAATTTTAGCATTTTTGCATTCAAATA
Organism: Fraxinus cuspidata; assembly: GCA_903798385.1. Classification (NCBI taxonomy): domain Eukaryota; kingdom Viridiplantae; phylum Streptophyta; class Magnoliopsida; order Lamiales; family Oleaceae; genus Fraxinus; species Fraxinus cuspidata. Next base: position 14,541 of record CAIGRP010091949.1, on the reverse strand, counting down.
AGATGTTGAGTTAGTCCACGAATTACAAATGGATTGAGAATTTGGATTATAGGCTAAAATCGAACATTTAAAATTCAAGAAATCATCTAAAAATTAACCATCCGCAACTAAAAATGTCAGTTCACACTAATTCTTGTTCTTATTTACTAATTTAACCGCTGTGTGAATTAGCTACAAAAGTGGATAAAAACAAGTCAATGTCAACAATTAATTTTGACCAAAAATTTTATGGGCCTCACAACTTTCTAATTATACATTCTATAAACTTTTATTAAAATCTACCAAAAATCTGATTTTTAACCGAATCAAACCATGGCTTATTTTTTCTTACTAGTGATTCCATCCTAAGCCACTCTTTTGACCGTCAATCTTTTTCAAATTTATATGGAAATCGTTTTGAAATCATTGAATATTGCATTAATTTGCACAAAAATATAGTTTGAAGGTATACATGTGCTTGTAATCCAACGCGAAGTTTCTAGATAAACCAATATGGACATAGCAGAAGTCCAACTTATTTATGTTTGTGTGACAAAAATTTGGTAGATAGGCGTGACTATGTGTGGTTATGGTTAGTCGATGTTTGTTTTGGGATTTATTTTTCTCTTTATTTATATTTATAGTAAGTGCATTTACTCCTTCCAGTTTGTGCTGCTTTCAACCAACTTGAATTAGGTAAGAAATAAATAAACACCTTTATTTGATTTATGCAGAAAGAATTAAATAATCGCTTCAAAAAAAATAAAATTAGGATAAAGTAATAATATAAAATTTATGACGGGAAACAAATATCAATATGGTTTGTGTGAGTTTATCTCTAAGGCAGCTCCCATGTTGTTCTCACCATATATGTGTATATAGGAAATTGGTGGTCCACTTTTGTTCTTTCCATTTAGCTCAAATTTCTATAATTTATTCGTGATTTCTATGTAAAACGGACCTTAAGGTCCGGTTTTATTTGCATTTCAGTTTTCAATTTTGAGTTTTAATTTCATTTTCAACTTTTTGTTTTGAGGGTCTGTTTAAAGATTGTAGAAAACGTGTTTGTCAGTCATTTTGAAAAATTGTTGCTCATAACAAGAAATTGAAAAATACGTTTGGTTTGAAATTTTTAGAAATTATTATATGATATTTATTCAATAAATTCGATTATTCAATACAATAGAACAATTTCATGTTAATATATTATCAAGAAATACATACATTTTAAAGTTGGATGAATATTACAATAACTTTTTAGCTACAAAAATAAATGATAAATTAATTTGGCAAAAAGTAAAAATAATGATGTGAATTGAGTGAGAATAGTTTCACGTCATGCCACGACCTTTATGAGATTGTGGCTGTCTCCATCTTCGTACCTTCTAATTTGTTGTCTCCAAATTTGGATTTTGAAATTTTGGGTTTGATTCGAATTGCAATTTTGGGGCTCTACATTGATTGTGGAGGGAAATCGATAGAAGGTGATGTGGTATGGTTGTGGTGGAAGGGGGGTTGGGGAAGAATGTCAGTTTTTTATTTTTATTTTTCTTGTTATTTATTTATCATTTTTAAAAAAATACTTATAGCATATATAATCATGAACACGAGATTAAGTGTCTACGGTCACTTAAATTGATAATATGAGTTAGATAGTTGTGTGTAGAAACACAAATAGAAAAATTATATTTCGAACGAGAATTAGTTTGACTAAGATAAGAGAATAAAAGTTGACACTTTATGTATTAGAATCACATACTATATCGATTGGAGTACACGGTTTATCTCAATCTCAACAAATTTCCATGCTGGGTGCATTAGTATATCTTGAAATGTATTAGACATGACCAATATGCATAGATTAATTTCTATAGCATGACCATGCACATAAATTAATATACACTCGATTGTCTTATGGCTCAGTTAAATCCGAAATGAAGTAGTGGTTGTTATTAATAAACTCAATGTTCTTTGATATGTCAATGAATGAGATCTAACTACATGATCAATTATTTCAATAATTTGAGAGCTTACGTGAATCAAAGTAATTGACATGTATTTGCATTCAAAATTCATTACCCTATTCAACGGGTTAATGAATCCGCTTTTTTAGCGCAGTTTAAATCGAGCTCAGTATTTTTATTTTTTTTGCTTTTCATGGTTTGTGATGAAGGTTGTGAGCTACAAGATATATACTGATTGACCTATTTTCATTTTTTTATAACTGTTTTTTCATTTATTTAAAATTGAAAAAAATCATCGAAAAATATGATTGACTCTGCTTATTTAATTTAATAAGTCAATGAATTGACATCTATTGTAAATAACTAAAATAAATAAATATGTTACCAAATCTCCAAGTGATTATATGGTGGTGGAACCTATATGAATACATAGTGGGAAATCTAACAAATATTAAATCCAACAGATTAGGTTAAATAATTTTATATAATAATATCGACTGAGGAAATGTTGGCAAGGGATTTGAACTCATGATCTTCGGTCTCCGCGTTCACCTTTTCCACCAACTCGGCCACCCCCGAAGGGGTAACATCTGGCATTGTATTTTTATTCAATGGTCATTTAGCATTTAGATTGAAAATAAATATTACTGTATTTCTATCAATATAATACCTTAACATAAAATGGTGTAGGTGGGGGACCTTTGCAGACTTGGGAGGCCCGTGACACGATCATTATTATAAATATGTTTACGATCTGAAATCTCAAAATCATCTGAATAATTCTATTTAGTACTAATGGTGTTACAATTTAGGCACACTAAATGTTATTAAATGAAATGTACAATTAAATTAATTACATAATTTCACATTTAATTGAACGTATCACGTAAGTCACAGTGTTTGATAACGTTATTCAACCCATAATCTAAGTAATAAAAAATCCTCTCTCTAATGCTCACAAATCTCATAAACCAAAGGATTTCGGTTTAGGTTAAACATCAAGTATATTAAAGTTCTGTAATAGTGTATAATTTTAACATTGTTACATATTTCTAGATTTTTCTAGGTTAATTTGGGAAAGAAGAAAAGTTCAGAGGTTAAAGAATAATCTATAATTCACTAGAAATTCTTGGAAAACAAGCAGAATCAAAATATAAAATAATGAAAATATCAGAAAATTCAAGAATTTCTTAAGGACCAAGTAAGATAAAATAATGAAAAAATAAAAAGTTTCTAGAGGTAAGTTATCAACTTTTGTATGCTATAAATAAGGGTTGTCACTTCAATTGTTGTATGTAGAAGTCTAAATTTTCATGTTGCTTTATTTCAATCTTAACAAAATTTTCATGTTGAGTATTGGCATTAGTACATTAATATAGCTTGGAATGTATTGAACATGACCGTAAGTATAAATTAATTTCTATAGCATGACCACGCTCATAAATTAATAAACACTTCATCTAAATTCGCTACGAAGTAGTGATTGCTATTTATGAACTCAATGTTCTTTTATGTGCAAATGAGTGAGATCTAACTATACGATCAATTATCTCATTAAATTGAGAGCTTACATGAATCATAGTAATGAACACATATTTGCATTCAAAATTTGTCACCTTTTTCAACGGGTTAACGTGTCCGCATTTTTAGAGTAGTTTATATTGAGCTTAGTATTTTAGGACGTCACATCATTATTTCGTGATTGCATTGTGCAGAATTTATTAAAGAAAAACGAGCCCAAGAAAGAAAATATTAGAAAAGGGCAAAATTATCATTTTAGCCTTAAATTAGTTATTCGAAGTCCAATCGAGATAAGACATAAAGTTGACAAGTGAAGATGATGTAATTGCTTATGCAATTTTATTTCTTCACTTATTTAAACTTGAGAACAATATTGTCGGTCGAAAATTATGGTTTTAGTCAAGTTGACTTATTTAATAAATCATGTAACCAAACCTCCTAGTGATTATATGGTGGAACCTATATGAATACATAATAAACAATCTTACCCAGATTAAATCCAACTGATTAGGTTAATTTTTTTGGTATAGTTATAGCTTAACAATAAATTTCTCGTAGAATGTTCACATCATACTTAAGAACTTATTATGTATAGTTGACGAAACATAGCAAAATGCTTCTATTACAAATCGAGATAGTGATCAATTTTACTATAATGGTCAATTTATTAGTGTGCTACCTAGAATCTAACCTCATGGATGAGATACGAGTTTACATGAAAACTACATTGTCACATCTCCCAATAATTAGGTGGATACCACACATTGTCACGTCTCCCAATAATTAGGTATATATGAAATGCAATCATGCTTACATTATCTCTTACATCATTGTTTACATTATGTTACGTGATAGCACATCATTAGACAGTTAAAAAAAAACATTTTTTTCGTCCACAATTTTTTGAAAACATGAGTGATGTCGAAAACAATGCGCATCAAAGAGTGCACACTTGTCTTATTATTAGTAAAATGATGTTTTCTTGTGAACAATGTTCTTTAGGACATATTTGACTACTTCAAACGAAATATCCTATCGAGGTGTGAACCGTGAAGTATACTATTACTGAATTCTAATATTATATAAAATCAGTTTATTAATAATACACGGCATTGTGTTTTTTTATCACCTCAATATAAATTTTAGTTATTTTTATATTATGATGCAGTCCCATACGACATTTGTTTTGGTTTTAATTTGAATTCTGACCAATGGTGTTTCATATTTATCTGTCTATTCAACAAATTAAATTAACTTTGTTTACTCACCAAATTAAGATAAGCAAATTGTTCAAATCTGTTGTCTTTTGTTTATATATTTTATGAATGCTCGTGATCGGACCGTATATAAAAATTCGTACAAACCTTGGCTACTTCTACATTAGTGGAAAAATGCAGAATAGAGAGGTCCGTGACACAATAAGTATATATAAAAAAATATATCATGAGCGCTCTGGATAGAAAGAAGTTTAGTAATTTTAGAGACGAATTTACATTTTTATAAGTTAATTCTGTTTTCGAAGAGATATAATATGAACGTCGTACTTTCGAGGTTTATTAGGTATATATTACACTCGGCAAACGATCTTTTCTACTTTTTTTTATTGTGTCAATACTTTATAATAATTACTTGAAAGGTCATGATAATAAGTTGGACATGTACAATTCTCGATTTTGCTTGGTTAATTTAATTTGGGCAACAGCCAGTGTGATGCACAACATCTTGTGAACTATTAGATAAACAAAAATACCATAAAAAATGTCATTCCAAAACCAAATACTCCTGCATTGCATATACGAGGAGAATTGGAAGTTGGGGGACTACCATTTGAATCAGCAGGTGGTGGGGCCGTCACCGGAACCGGTACTGGAGCCAAAGGTTCTGGTGATGGCAGCGATGGGGCTGTTGGCGGGGCTTCAGCCACCGGAGTATCTCCTCGGGTACTATTACTAGGACAAGCAGGTGGGACTATGTTAGGCTGGGGCATAATTGATGTGGCCTGTACTACTCCATCTATGCCATGACATCTTATAGAAGACCCTCGAGTACAAATATTAGGACTAATAATTCTAACGTTGTTGAGAAAAAACCGGCTTCGGCCGTCATTTGAAATTTTGAGGACAAAGCCAGGCATGGATGTTGGGATCAAGGTACCTGTGGGGAAATGCAGTAGGTGTTCCATAAGAAGAGGTGAAGGGATCGAGTGGCGGAGCAAAAAGTCGACCACTCTGTTCTCAGGCATCCCGGCTTTCGCAAGAATCCGGTCGTTAGGCATCAAGAATGTGATGTTGCCATTAATAAGGTCGGAAGGGGCCATCTTTATGAGCATTACAAATGTGAAGTAATTGGCTCTCTGCATTTCTTCTATGGCTGTAGTAATGGCTTGGTTTCTTGAAGGAGTGTCTATGGCAGTGGCTGAGGACATGAGTGCCACAAGAAGAATTAACAAAGCCATGATGTAATAAGTGGACAATGAAATTGAAATGACAACTTTTGGATACATTAATGTTAGTGTAGATATAACTGCAATGTCAACTGATTTCCATTTTTAATTTTTATTTAAACTTCCTGGTTATCTTGAACATGCCTACTTGCTGCTGTAACAACTAAGGCTCATCCTTATCGCATGAACAGGATATTTTCTTCTTTTACCATTTTTTTCTTTCGTATATGAACCGGTAGGCTCGAGACCCTCATTTTCCAAATCCAATCACATCCCGACTACGCTTGCGCAGGCTCGAACTTTAAAACCATGTTTAGCATGCTTAATTGAACAAGACTGGACATAATTAGGGAAGAGAAACGCGTAATATCATTTTTACTATCCTGCATTTCCGCACATATTTCTTAACAGTATCTACGAAAAGAAACATAAATAGAGGAGAAGATTAGGCTAAATAGATTACTCAATGAGCAAACATACCTCAGATCACATTCGTATGCAAAATATGTTGTTAACAAATCCTTGCATGGCAAATATCCTTAAGTTCCACTGTAAATAGTATACACAAATCTGCTCAAATAATGGGATTAAAAAGCGCAGTTTTCTACAAAGAAAAGAGCATGACAGTTCAAGAATTGAAGTTAAAATATCAATCTAGCTTCACATCAACGTTGTCCAAGGCCTTAGATGATAGTTAAAATTTAATAAGATCATCTTTAGATGGCTGCTGCTTCTTTGATTCTGAATCCGATGTACCACCAGCTGTCTTGCCAAAAATCATCTCATCAAGATCGTTCATCATGTCATCATTGCTCTCTCCATGCGATCCACTATAAGCGCCTGATGATTTTCTGATAAGAGCTTCTTCTTTTCCAACCCGGGGTGAATCATCGGGCTCAACAGATACAGGTATCATAGCAGGTTCTGGCTCCCTCTGAACCACCAAAGGTTTCTTCATGTCATCAAATTTAGAAAGGACTTTCTGAATTTCGTCATTCACATTCAGTGCTTCAAAGAGAACGGCCTCGTTATCTCCAGCTGTCTCGATGATTCTTTGAACAGTATATTGCGACTTTCGGCACTGTTGTACAAGTGTAATGGTCAATTCATCCTGCAAAAACAATTTAAAAGTTATTTGAAATGAAGAAAACAAAAATATTGTACTTCAAAGAAGAAAAATATCATTTGAAAGTTTTATGACATCAAAATAAACTCAACAACAGAACTCCGCCCCCTATATTATAAACCAGTGCACGCTTAATTTGTTGCGTGGCTCAAATAAATTATACATACTGTGTTGTAACATTCCCATAATTCATTGATCAAGTTACATAAATTCTTTATATTAATAAATACTTTCATAAATTTACCAAAAATAAGACCCTTTTGATTAATTTATAACAAACTGAATCTCCACTTCATTCAGACTTGCATTTCATAAACTTAATCCACAATGTCTGAACTGATTTTTAGTTACAACTTACATAGTAATAAAGTGTTTTAACATTATTATAAATCTTATTTGACTTGAGACCTGTCAAAACAAGAAATAGAAGAGACTGAATAAACCTCCGACATCAGAAAATACTACCATTAGCTGGAGTAGAACCAAAGACAATATGTCTAGAACTGAGAGCATAAATCCCCAAAGTGCTGCCATGAATGGAGTTATGGCTAAAACATGAATGCAAAAATTCCAAGCTTCATCCGTTAAATCTAGTTAATTTTAGAAATCTTTATTTCAACAGTAAAATCTCATCTTTTATTGTCAAGAACATAGATGTTTGTGATATTTGTATAAAATTTGATAATTTTGCTAATGAGAAGTCCCTTTTATACTTGAAAAGACAAAGACTAGAAATCATCTACTATGCAACAAAAAAAAATGAGAAATCAAGTTTAATGTTTGCAATTAAATCTCTCGATGGTTGATTTGATGGTGTCATTATCAACAGAACAGAAATCTCGGCCATGGATACAAATAATTAGTATAAACCACTACTGCAAATGAATATCAAAAGAATTGATGTGGCCAGTGAAGTTTGATTGCAAAGAAAACAGTGCTCTTCAAAGTCCTACAAAACATTTTCCAGAAGAAGCAAAATAACTAAATAGTAGGATAAAAGGAAAAACGAGATGACATATACCCCAATTATTTAATGATGTATAACAACCAAGATTACGTAACTATTGCACAAAGCAACTACACAACAAGATAATCAACTTAAACAAATTTCTAAAAACATGGATTTGGGGAAAGAAAAAGGCCAGAACAATGTAGCAGAAAACTCAGACTTTGAATGAGCTCTTACATGATATTAAGAGTAAGAGAAGTTCCAAAATTTCACATTTGACATTAATATTAAGTTGTAAGAGTACCTTGAGAGCATCTTGCTCAGGGGAAGAGGATAAAACTGTGCTAAGGAGTTCCACACTGTTTCTTGCCACGTCAAATGATTCTTTGGTTTGTTCTGCTGAAAAGGTTTGCACTGGGATATCCTGACGTAGTTGTTGAGCAAGAGTAGCATCTGATTCTGAAGCTGAGACAGATCTGGGAGGAGTGAATATAGGAGCTAAACTTTCGTTATCACGGCCAGGGAACCTTATCCCTCTTGATTTCAGACTCTAAGATAAGGCAAGAGCCAAGAATATGAGGAAATAAGTTCAAGAAAATATATCATAGAGCTGGGCACGCTGTGGTGATATAGTGACAATAAACTAAGCCCTTGGCTATCCAGTTCACATACCTTCGCATAAATTTATACAGTTTAAAACTTAAGCGTATTCACAAGAAAAGTTAGCAACAACTAAAGTCTGTTCACTCTGATTAACAACTTGGTCAATTCTTAATTAAAACTTAAGCATGTGCACAAGAAAAGTTAGCAACAACTAAAGTCTGTTCACTCTGATTAACAACTTAGTCAAGTCTTAATCTTTTCCATTAATTTGTGTGCTGACTCTCACTGTTACTACCGAAGCAATTTTTTGATCATATTAATAAATTGCTAGGAGTCTGTTTTGTAATGCGCAAGACTAGAAGCGATCAAATTATTCAGGCAGGCAGGCCACCAGCTATAAATATTTATAGAAAAAAAAAATGGAGTGGGGAGGTACAAATGATAATTCTATATAAACTGCAGGAAAATTTTGCTCAAGTAAAGAAAACCTATGCTCACAAAAGATAAGACACGGACAATTGGTCTTCTAATTGCTTGTTGTTTGCATATAACAAAGTCCAAAAGAAAGCAATAATCAACTAACAAATGATATCAGGTAAATTCAACAGACGAGATACCTTGTATGTCTCTTCATAAACAGGCAAGTATCGGAGCTCATTCGAGGACTCTCCCCAAGATTCAATCAGCGTCAGTGCTTTATTCCGATTGTTGACTAAAGTATGAGGATCATCAATCAGCTTCACCATCTCATCAAGCACCCTTTCAGCAGCAACTTCAGAGAACGCTTTCTCACAGTTCTTCACAACAGTTTCAAGCAACACAAGAGCCAAGTACTGAATCCTGGGGTTCTTCAACATAATGCGTTTCTTTATGCCCCGAATCAAATCAACACTATTGATCCTATCGTGGTTGATCATATCACAAAGTTCAAGATTTGTGGCCCAATCTGGCTCATCTAGGGTTTCGGCAGTGGCTTCCTCAACAATCTTCTCCGTCTGATTTGGACCTTGGAAAAATTCCTTCATCTTGAAACTCATTGAACTCACACCAGCACTTAACTTCTGCCCCACCTCAGTCCCTCCAATCTTCAATTTTTCCCCAAAGGCACTAACTTTTTCCATCAAATTATCACTCATCTTCTGGAACACTAAATTTTCTTAGATACTTTTAAAAAACCGAGAAACAAATCTTTCCACAAGCCCGTAAAGTATCATAGCCAAAACCCATAAAATAAACTAACATCCAACACTAAAATAATCCAAGTTTCACCACGGATAAACTAAGTCAACATAAGAGATAATCAAAATACACAAGGAAATTCGATGATCAGATAAAAAAAGGAAGGGTTTGAAAGGGTACCTTAGAATTTAAAGCAGCAAGTTGCGCGTTGTGAGAAGACACGATTTTTCTCTCGCTTTGAAATCTGCCGGAGTTCCTAAAAAGCGTTGCAATCTCTGTCTTGAGTCTTGTACTTTACGAAATAGAAAAATCATAAAATTCCAGGACAGTTATAAAATATACTTGGATACCGTGTTCTAGAGGGTCCCATCTTATATTTAGGTGGCGAGAAAAATAAAGTCAATTTTACATTGACCGTTTAAGGCTTGCTTGACGAAAAAAGCCGTCTCTTCTTTTTACGAAGTAATAATTACGTATTTTAAAATTGAAATATACCAAAGTTGTACATCAATCATTGATAGTCCAAGAATAAAAAAAGGTTGAACCACAATCTTTAGGGTCTCCTATCATCTCGTCCCAAAAGTATTATGGAGGAGTAAATCGCTGGATGTGTATCACTATGTCAGGATACGAGAGCTGCCATATCGGTGCCCACAGAGAGTCTAATTTCATACCTTGTATGAGGTAGGAATCGAACTCTCCTACTGCGACTGCCCGCTCAACAGATACTATATCACTCATATCATTTGCACCACAGAGCTATGCCCCGGGGGCATAGTCCAAGAATAACTAATTAATGAGGGAGTGGATTGATATTTTTTTTAATAACTTTTTTCGAAAGATTAATCTAAATTCAAGTAAATAAAGATTAAGTAAATTAATTCAAATAATATATGAAAATATAATAAAGATGAGTAAAATGGAGAAATGATGCAAACGATATAATTGTGGAGATTCGATCCAAAGTAATGATCTACATCCGCCGTTACCAAGCTTTTCGGCACGAGCAAAACATTTTCATTATATTGATTGGTTTATGGTGCAATTCAACTATTTACAACGTTTTCGTGACTTACAAACAATGAGTACCGATCCTTGTACAATATTGAATTTTACTGGACATCAATACGATCCATTACTGAGCGGGATCTTAATATGATCCACACTATTGAGTTTTATGAGATCTCAGTATGACCCACATGATGACTTATAATAAGGAACATTGATCCTTATACAATGTTGATCTTTGTGGGATTTCAATGCGACCCACACTTTATCACAGTGATTTTACAATGAAATTCCCCTCTTGATAAATAAAACAAACAAATTAGGTAGAGAAATTAACATTTTAATGAATAACAACAAATGATACCTTAGGTGTTAGATGAAAAAAATTGATAGATATAATAGTTAAAAATTAGATTCAACAAAAAAAAAAAAAAAATCAATGATAAAATGAAAAAGAATCAGATGCAATTTAAGTTCAAAATTTTTTTAAAAATATTTCTCTCTTTTTAATGAATTATTGTAATAAATTAAGTATCAAGAAAGAAATGTGAAACTTTGATAAATATGGTGATTTTACAAGTTTAATTCAATCAATAAAAGTTTTCAATATAAAGAAGTAAAAAAAATATATGCAATGCAAGTTCAAATATCTTCTTTGAAATATATATCTTTTTATGAATAATAAAAATAAGTAAACTACAAAAAGAGATATTAAATTTTTTGATGAAGATGATGATTAAAGAGTTCAAATCAATCAAAGTTTTTTATATGAAAAAACAAATGAAACTAAAGCAAATATAAGTTTAAAAAAATCTCTCAAAATATATCTCACTTTCATACTCTTAGAAGTCTTTTAAAATAAAGGAAAGAGTGAGAGTATTTATAGATGTCAAAAAGCAAAATACTTTATCAAATCGGACAACCAATCGGACATCCGTCTTTGGATTCGGATGATCAAAATAACTGTTATGCATATGAAATCTAAATGTCAAAAATCTGACCGTTACATCAATCGGACGTCTGCATCGATGAACCGAGCATCCACCTTTTACAAATTTATAGAGGAAGCTTTTGCAAAACTTTTTGGGATCCAGGCAACCATCCGGACGACTAAAATAACTTTTTGCAAAGCTTTTGCGCATACTGGAAGTCCGACCTTTTCGATTGATTTTTCGATTTTTGATCTCGTTTGATCCGATTTGAATATTTTGACATATGTAGACTTTTGGAAGATGTTTTTAACTAATTTTCAAGTTAAATGATGTTTAAAAATATGATTTAAGTTCAAACATTATTTTGAAAATCAATTTTACTTTTAATCAAAATATTTTATGCAAGTGATACTCAAAGTAACTTTTAGTGCACAAAATGATTTTTTGATTTTTTATCATTCATTACAAAAAATCAAAGTATTAGTACCTTTACATTTGAACCAATAAATCTAGTCTTTGATCTTTCTTCGACGTTTGGCTCTTAGGATCTCATCTTGATCTTTCTTCGACGTTTGACTCTTAAACTTTTGATATTTATTCGACGTTTATCTTTTAAGATATTTTCTTGAAAGATTTGTCCTAAATGTTTGACTTCGATCCTGACCTTCTTCATGAATCCGATTTTTTATAGTCTTGATTTTGATCTTTTGACGACGATCGATCAATTTATCATTGGATGCTTTGAAGACTATATTCATTTTAAATTCAATTGTTAGTAAACAAGATTAACTTGTTTGTTATAATCAAAACTTTAAGGTTATAATCAACCATGTCAACAACCATTTACATATTTTTTTATAGATTCATAAGGAGTAAGGGTGTGTTTGAGTCACATTATTTTGGAAAAATGTATTCTGAAATAATAGATTAATGGATAATGTGCGGTTGAAAAAGAAGGAAAAGTTATTGATGTGATGGAAAATGTTATTTTATTGAATTTTGGAAGAATGTATTCTGAAATAGTAGATTGATGGAGAATGTGTGGTTGAAAAAGAAGGAAAAGTTATTGATGTGATGGAAAATATTATTTTATTGAAGAATGTGTGGTTGAAAATAAATAGAAGAATGAGAATGAGAATTTTAATGTGTACCAAACAGGTGCTAAAAAAGAAAGTAAATAATTTTTTTAATTTGATTGATAAGATTTTGATCCAATCAATTATCACCACATCATTTGTTGGTAAACAAATTTGTAAATTATGATATATATATATATAACACAACCATTTAAATGAGCTCAATAGAATGATCAATAATTATTAAAATTTAAAAAGAAATAAGCTCATAAAATATACATAATCCAAACTCAGTCCACAAATATAGTGTTCTCTTCCCAAAAACCATTATACATGTTTGATTGCAAGCATGAAATTTGAAAAAAAAATTGAGTTTAAACAAAAAGTTTTGTTTTCTTGTGTATTCTTACGGGTGTTTTGGAAAAATCGAATCTCCTTTTTAAATTATATTAAAGTAGATAACGTTACAATAGGGGTAAGCAATTTTTTTTTTTTAAATCGAGAATCATTGGATCAAATCAAATTTGTTAGTCAATTTAATTTTCGTTAAAATTGATTTAAGTCTAAGTCTTAAAGTTGACAATGAACGGTTTTGGAATTCTCGATTCCAACTATGTCTAAGTCTAAGTCTAAGTCTAAGTCTAAGACGAATTTTAAATCCTAATTAATACCAATTAACAAGTATTAAGAATAATCAAATGTTTTCTCAATTTTCAACAAAAACTTAAAAATAGGAAAAGAAGTACACTTTATAATTTAACCACTTTTCTGGTAGATAAAATCAATAATTAATTTTAATTACATATTTTATTAGATTCATAATTTTTTAACCACATTTCATCGACTTTTATCAAAATTAGATTTTAATCCTCGGCAAAGAGTGGCTTACTTTTGAAGAATTAAAGAAGATTGCTCCATTTATCACAATTTTCAATTTAAAAATTTAAATGCAAAAAAATAAAAATAAAAATAAAAATCCGACCTGCCGGATTCGAACCAGCGACCTAAGGATTACAGCAACAACTACAGTCCTCCGCTCTACCAACTGAGCTAAGGTCGGATGTCATATTATTTTCTAATAAAAATTAAATGAAGTTCTATTTGAGATACGGTTGACAACTGAAATGAAATCAACCGGCATACTCCATATCACATACCGTACTTAGTTGTTTGGACTGATTTCAATTGAATTTCGTTGCCTTTTATCAATTTGTGATAAGAGTGGTCACAAATTCTCTAAAATATTTTCCTCCCCGTGTGCTCCACTTCGTCATTTGTTGTCACTAAATTTAATTATCTTCTTGATGCTAATATCTCTAAAGTCTAACGAGAGTGGACTTGTTTTATAATGCGTTCTCGAAATAATGCTCAATAGAATAGTGTTTCGGGAGGGTTATTCGCCTAATCAATTGGAGTAATGTTATTCATAGTGAGTGACCACTAAATCAATAAAGGGCTTGATTATGTTACTCGTACCAACTTTGCATCACTTCTTTTCTTTCCTTTTACAGTTGTGAGGTATCACAACGTTTCTTGGAAATTTTTTTCTTATTTACTTTGATGCTTTATTAAAATGAGCCGTAGACCTTACATAGGAATTCTACACCTTTGATATTCTTCTCTCTTTCTGTCGTCGAGTTACTTGTGTTTCATCCTTTCATTCTCTTGACTACATATGGCCAGAGTCTTACTTTGAATCGACTTTAAAAGGTCGAAAAGAAGTGATGGAAGTTACACATGATAGAAATTTTGTGAAAAGGG